>CM072150.1:3167722-3189020 GCA_036850595.1 Rhyacichthys aspro | reverse complement strand
GTCTATGTAATAAATTATTTGGATGTTTAAGCTTATATTAGACTAAATAGTATAATATAGTAGCTGGGGTCAACAGAGTTCAAATATATTGCATAAAAGACAGAACCACTTAGTCTGCTCAACAAATTAATGGATTTTTGTAATTATGCTGTTGTAATTTTTATATTTCTAGTATTCTTCTTTTGGCTTTTTTCCATGTTTTCTGTCAGAGAACCAGTGTCATGAGGCTTTCCAGTTGTTTCTTAAGTAAATACTGCCCCTAGTGACACGTTTGAGAGTCGACAGGTCATTCATAGAGAAAAAAGGTACATAGTGACCTCTGCTGGTCAAAAGAGGCACTACAGACTGACTTCAGCTATAAATATACAGTATATAGCAGTCAATATAATCCAACAAGAGAAGTTAATGAATTGAAATAAAATATCTGGGCAATCACAAATACAAACTAAATTAATTGATTACACAGAAATTGTTGTGTTTTTACGTTGATTTATTTACAAAGACAGATCATTTTAATTCCATTTAGATGAATTATGATTAGTGACAATTGAAAAAGTCAAGAAAATCTGAAGCCCTGACCACACAGAGGACGATATCTCTGAAAACACTGCTTTTCCTCTGTGTTTTGGCCTCTTTTCAAACGTGAATAATATTTTAGGTGACGTAAAAGACCTATTAAACAGTATTTAGATGACTTACCTGTTCTCTAAACTGCTCCTGAGAAAGGCAGTCGGTCACGTTCACGCAGCCCAACAAGCAGCCGGTCGGGTAGTCTTTAGGAAAATTGGGTTCTGCGTCAAGAAAAGAGGAAACTAATCACATATTTTACACTTACGCCATGATTGTTTGTGTTTGGTTTGTTTTATTTTTCTTTGTTTAATGTAAAAGGTAAACCTAAAAAATGATAAAAACTCTGAAAGGAAACTCAAAGGAAACACAGGAAGCAGGAAGAAAGGTAAAGTAACAAGAACAAAACAAGATTAAAAATCTGATCAAGAATAAAAAGGAACAAAGAAAGATTGAAACTGAACTAAACAAAACAGGGCAAAAAGGAACAAAGCAAGACGACTATAAAAGGGAACAGAAAATACAACAAAATGAGACAAAAAGAATGTTAATAACAAACAAAGCAAGATGGAAAAAGGCAGAAAGAAAGTCAAGAAAATTGGGTTCTGCGTCAGAAAAAGAGGAAACTAATCACACATTTTACACTTACACATATTAATAACATTATAAACAAACTAAACGTAGCTTTTCTCTCCATTTTTTCTCTCCATTTGTACCTTTCCTGTAGATGTGGCGGTACATCTTCTCCACCTCAGCGATCTCCTGAGGCGTGGGCTTTGGCAGCGGCGGCGATCCACAGACGGCCGCGGTGGGACGTGTACCATGTCCGGCCCTCGACCCTTGAAACGGAACCAAAAAAAATAGAAATGCCTCTCACGGTCTACAAACACGCCGTCCTCTCTCGTCTGTACCTCTTGACGCCCTTGACGAGCAGAGACGCCCACGGCTGGTGCATGCTGAGACACCAGCCTCCGTCAGACATCTCCTGCAGCTCTTTGTCCTGAAGCCGGAGTCTGAGCGCTCTCGTCTCCGCCGGACACTTTCTGTCCCTGCTCCAAGCTTCGTTTGTGGTAATCAACGCCCCCAACGTCCACCCACTGGAAATAATATGAACTAGTTACACATATGAATACAATATAATCTAAAATCTTGATAATATTTACCCTTGATTACAGCTAATGAATAATTATTTTGTTTTAGCGCTCATAGGTCACTGACAAGGGTTATTCTTCACATAAAGTTTTCAGATTTGTCCAGTTTTTATCCACTCTTTCGTTCATTTTCTGATTATTTTCCAGGTTTCCAGGAGTGGACTCTATCTTTTTCTCCAAGCCTGAGCCGGGACAACTGTCTCTTAATCACAGGGCTAACATTTAGAGACAAAGAGTCATGCTAATAGCTCAATTAAGACATTTAGCTTAAGTTTAAATGCAAAGGAAGGAAGTAAATAGAGTCTTCAGCGCTCCTCAGGTTAAAGCTGCATTAATATGGTCTTGGTATTTAACAGCACTTGTTTACAAAAAGAAAAAGAGCTCACATTAAACCTGACATAAAAAGTATTGTTATTGCTACATGCATTTGCACTTGATTATTGACTTCTTATCAACTATCATTTATAAATAACAATGTTAACACTTCGACTTTATAATTTTATGACACATGAACATCACAAAGAATAGCTTTTTCCTTTTATGCTCAAACATAAAGTTTAGCCAGAGGCAGAGGGACTTAAAGAATATCTTCCGGAGTCTAAAAATATGTGTGTGTTGTTAATTCCTCATGGATATTTCTAAGTGCCACGCTGTAACACCAAAATTAGATCGACTAATCAATGGTATCATCTAAATGTGTCCTAAGATAAAATGTAATTCCTGTCACTCAGACGTTTACATCACCATCTAATAGAAACACGTAGTAAGTATTTAAAGCTTTATTTAATGCTTTTTAACGTATATTTCTAATTGACAGTTGCTGTGAGCCCATAAGCAATCTTAGATCAAGATTATACTAAAAAATTCTAAATCAATTTCCTAGCCACGTTTGCATAGTGACATTTTTTTTTATTTGGGCAAGTTTGTAAGCAGTAAAAATTAAAAATGTAAAAAGAACTAACCTCTGGAGCACTCTGCATGATGTTGGGGTTAACCAGATTTCTGAGGGCTTGACGTTCGCCTTGTTTTCCAGAATACAGCGGCGATTTAGACGAAGAGTCCGAACTCATGGCCTTCAGAGTCTCATCCAACCTGCGCACATCAGAAGAATTAGGAACAACTACAACACAAATCTGTTAATACAGTCAATCACTCACTTATTGTAGTATTCTTTGAGATTGTCTCCGTCCTCGATCACTTGTCTCCCGGCGAAGTCCAGCGTGATCTTGCGGTCTTTGCGTGACGCGTGTCGGATTTCTCGGAGCTCCTCTTCCTTTTTCCTCATCTTCTCTCTCTCGCCGGGCGACAGCCACTGATTGGACTCGGAGGCGAAGTAATCAGACTCATCGTCCAAAACCTGGGTTCTCCTCACGCTGCGGAAGAAAAGGAAAAGAATCAAATAAATCTACACATCTCGCTGTTATTTGAAGCTCGTTGTGATGTATAAACAGCACCTATTCCGGTCGAACTCCAGTAGTTTGTCTTTGTGTTGAACAGCCTTCTCCAGCCCGGCCTTCATCTTGGCCTCTTGATGTGGGAGGTAATCTCTTTCTCCACTGTCTATCAGGGAAATTATCAATTAAAATCTCACTTTATTGGGTAAATTTGGAGTATATTTGTCAAATCTTTGAGTCTCTTACCTCCCATGAGCTTCTTTCTAAGTTTCTGACTTTTGTTGGAGTCTCTTTGGAGAATCTCCTGCTCCTCTTTGGTACAAACCTGTTCAGAAATAAATAGAATGAAATGTAACATGAGCTTTAGATTTACCCACTGAAACGTGAAGAGAAAAGGGCCAGATTGTTGGCTTTTATTTGAGTTAACGACTTTCCAAAACTCAGGAACATGACCCTTTTAACTCTGGCTGACTCTACCTGAAGATAAGCCAAAACAACTGAAGTAAGGAGATCTAATTTGTCTTTAAACTGTGCAAATGAAGCCACAGTGTTGTCTATGAGCAGATCTTTAAAATAAATGATGCCCTCTGGTGCCACTACCCAAAACCTGTATCAACGAGAGGGTTTTTTTCCAGAGAAATAAAACTGCGAAGACCAAAGTGCTGTCTAAAATAAAACAGCTCAAATGATCAAATCAGGAAAATGCATATTCTTAGAAAGTATATTTACAGTATTTTCAATATTTAAATCCAAAAACAGGCAGTGAAAATATTAATTGTCTTGAAAACAGTGCTCCCTACACTAATTCATTGAGAAAAGAAGTTTAAATGACTGATAGTGCCCATTTTTTTTATTTGATTTTGAACTGAATGAATGTGTTTGAAATACGTCTGAAGTATTTTGTTCATGGAAATGTTCATGTTTTGCAAAGAAAAGTATTGATTCTAAGAACAATAAGATAAGAATGTTTGGATTTCCTGTGAGAAGTGTTTTGCTAAAGGAGATTTTCTTCAGAGAAACGTGTTAAAGCAGGTAAAACTGTAACAGATAAAGTGGAAGGCAACAGCCGAGAGGCACTAAGAAAAGACAAGAGATAGGTTTTTGTGTTTACACTCCATCACTTCCCAGTCCAGCTGATCGTAAAAAGAGGCCAATACATGAGACATCGCAGGTTTGTTGTACAGTAGTAAAAGGGAAAAAGGGTTTTGAAGATAGATTTAGTTTAAACATGGTCACTTACCCTGCCACAGATGTAAAAAAATATTTAAATAAAAAGATAAAGACACATCTGTGGCATTTACTTACTGCTTGTAATTCCCTTTGACAGCAGCGTTCATGAGAGTTAATGTCAATGTCATAAAGCAGACCACACTCACCAGGCTTCCACAGAACAGACACGGCCCGGATCCCTCCTGCTCACACACGATTCGACCGCAGCTGATGCAGTTGTTGATGAGTTTGTGCTTCTGGGCCAGACACTCACAGACGTGACGACCCGGAAGCAGAACCGCCAGCCTGTCTTGTCCTTCCTGAGCGTAAAGATTCACAAACTTATTCTTCTTTTTTGTTGAGGACGAGCCGCCACTGTCTTGGGCCTGAGGAAAGAAAATGAAAGTACAAGGGTTAAACATACAAGAATTATTGTGTGTTAAATAACGCTCTTACATTGAATGGATTAAGAGATTGTGTTGTACTCACTCTTTTCAGATCAATAGGAGTTTTGACTGCCTCTGGCTCCGGCTCTGGTTGGCTGAAAGTCATCACCTCCTGTTTGTTTCGACCTTTGCGTTTGGACTTTTTCTGAGACTCTTTGGCCATGTCTGGTGAATCTAAAACATGAAATAACACACAATATTAACTTAAATACGCGTCATGAGTGTCTGATATGAGATAATTCATCACAAAGAGCTAAAACGTACCTGGAGATGAGACAGATTCTTTCAGAAGGAAGAGTCCAGCGGTGTCTGAGGACGGTTTCTGAGTCTTCTCCCACTTTTTAATGAGTTCATCGATGAAATATCTCTTCTTTCCATCAGTTCCCTGCAGGAGGTCACCCACGTATTCCTCAATCTCCTCGGGAGTTTCAATCGTCAAAATGTACCTGGACAGAGAACATTTTCAGTACAGTTTAAGCTCAGGCAATTCAGTGTAAGAAAGTCATTCATTTTCAGTATTGTTATATGTATAATATGTTTATTCTGTATAGCACACGTGTCAAACTCAAGTAGAAGGAGATATTTTTGGCACTATAGGTTTTAACTGGATCTGAACAGGTTTTGGATGGATTTGAATCAGATTAATTTTATTTGTCAATGAAATCTTTTCAGTTTTTGGTACTGAGATGTATATAATCTGCTCAAATCCAAATAAAACTAGTTAAAATCCAAATAAAACCTGCTCAAATCCATAAAACACCAGTTAAAAAACATCTAAAACCAGTTCAAATCCATCTAAAACCTGTTTAAGTACATCTAAAACCAGTTAAAATCCATCTAAAACCTGTTTAAGTACATCTAAAACCAGTTCAAATCCATCTAAAACCTGTTTAAGTACATCTAAAACCAGTTCAAATCCATGTAAAACCAGTTCAAATCCATCTAAAACCTGTTTAAGTACATCAAAACCAGTTCAAATCCATGT
Organism: Rhyacichthys aspro; assembly: GCA_036850595.1. Classification (NCBI taxonomy): domain Eukaryota; kingdom Metazoa; phylum Chordata; class Actinopteri; order Gobiiformes; family Rhyacichthyidae; genus Rhyacichthys; species Rhyacichthys aspro. The sequence continues at coordinate 3,183,268 of CM072150.1, read as the reverse complement.
AAAACCTGTTCAAATCCATCAAAAAACAGTTAAAATCCATCTAAAACCAGTTAAAATCCATCTGAAACCTGTTTAAGTACATCAAAAACCAGTTAAAATCCATGAAAAACCTGTTCAAATCCATCTAAAACCAGTTAAAATCATCTAACACCAGTTCAAATCCATCTAAAACCTGTTTAAGTACATCTGAAACCTGTTAAAATCCATCTAAAACCTGTTTAAGTACATCTAAAACCAGTTAAAATCATCTAAAACCAGTTCAAATCCATCTAAAACCTGTTAAGGTACATCTAAAACCAGTTAAAATCCATACTGATCATATACTGACAGAGGGAGAAATTTAGGTAACTGATTCTTGTGAAGTGGGACAAAACAGGACCCAGTTTTTAAATAAATGTATGTCTTTACCAAAATGCTAAGCTCCTTCCAACTTTTCAATAATTTCATTTCTCATTACCATCAGACAAAAAATGACACACTCTGGGGGCAAAACTAAAGCCTTGTTTTTACGGATCGGGTCAGTTCAGGACAGTTTGGGACGGGTAACCAAGAGGCACACATTTCCACTCTGAGGGTCCAAAAGAGCAGCGTCTGGTACAGAAACAATTCCTTCAATGAAGCGCTACAAAAGTCAAGCCGTCCAAAGTGGTACAGTCCGCTTTTTGGGGACACTTTTGGTAACGGAAACACACCAAAACCAACCTGATCCCACACCGTTCCAGTAGAAACTAGGCTATACAAGACCACCCTAAAAAGAATATGTACTCTTCAAAAAAAGACATACTTTGACTAACATTTACTGGCCTTGTTCTGTTTAAAATAACTCCAGTTCCAAAAAAAAAATAAAAAAAGATGTTCAAGGACAGAGAACTTGAGATCTATTACAACAGCAGTTTGCTCATACAAGACTTAAAAGTACGTACATAATATATACGTTTACAGGCAGCTTTTGTGGAATGGACTCGAGGATGAAATTAAAAAAATGCAGCAAAATTAATTAGGTCAAAAATGTTAATAGATAAACATAAAAAAGAGGACACAACATGAATCTATGAACATGGAGGACTATGATGAGATGATGGCTGAAGCTGTGTCAGGAAAATAAAGTGAGAAAAAACTATCTGAGATTTAACAGACTCAGATATTGGCAGATTTAGATCAATATTAATAAACATCTCACAGTTTTGACAGAAGATAGGGACACAGCCTGTATCCTTATAGCAACTTTTAATGTATTAATATGAGCAAGTATGAAGGATTAAGATCTTTTTAATGATTTATTTAATGATTTGCTTTTGTATTTATGTTGTTTCATATTATTGATCACCTGTGCATGCTCATAAAAAAAGTATTAATTACGTTGAAGAGATGCTAATGATATTCCTTCATAACATACACACCATAAATTAATCATTTAATCTATCAGAGCTGCTAAACGTGTTTTATTCCATTCCTTACAACATTTTGGGGCTTTAATTATAATATATTCCTTTTCATTTGCCTCGAATTGTGCATCTGTTTAATTCAAGTGTAAAACATTGTTCGATTACCACGTGTTAGCTTAAAATGTAACGATAAGCTTTACGTAACAGATAATTATAGACTTGTCGTTGACACTTTTACGAGGATAATTTCTCCGATAAGAAATATTAACTCGATACTTTCCATTTGACAGTAACCAGTTCAAGTCAATCGAAGCTAGCTCACAATTGAAAGAAGAGTTAATAGTTTCGTTTTCTTACTTGACAATATCCTCGCAGGCCTCGAGTCCGAACCTGTGATGGAGCTGGTCCACGCACCAATCAAACAACGCGTCTGACATTTTATTAAAACACAAACTTTAACCTTTATCAATCAGAGAAAATAAACCGGTGTCGTGTCAGTCTTCAGACAGCGGGCGGGAGTGTGTTTCCAGTCGAACCGATAACAAAGAGGCACATGTGATCACGTGACAGAGGAAAGAACGGCCGCGTCAAAGGTTCCGCTTTGAGATTCAGCCGCTGAGGAAAATATGCTGCTGGAAACGTTATTATTTTTATTTTATCGTGTTCCTTTTAACAGTATTTATTTATTTATTTATTTGTAATAATTTTTATTTTATTTTATTTGTTTTTTTTAATTTAGATTTTTGTCTGTTTCGTTTGAAGGACACTCAATGCCAGGGTGTGCTAACAACACTCGTCCACTAAGGGGCGCTCCTGACTCACAGACCTGTGGGAAAGGGTAGTATGCAGAAAGTAAGGCATTTAGGCACAGTTTTTGTCTTTTACTAAATTAAATATATTTAATTGTGTATTTATTTATTTGTTTATTTGGGGTTTTTTTTTTGTTTATTTGTTTATTTATTTATTACCAAAGTTGTAGGCTTAATCCTGTCCTTATCTGGGTAAAAAGCATTTTGATCATTGCTCAATAAGTAGAAATAGAAAAAAAAATCATCCAATTTTATCAATTCATACGTTGATGGTATAAGTAAAATATAATTTTAATCTTTTTTTTTTTTTTGGTGTAATAATCTTTTTGTTTTGTGAATTATTAGTTTAAAACAAGCCTTCTGGTGTAAAAGCTAAACTTTAACACACGTCTTTGGGTGAATAACATGTTATTTTTAAGTGTTGTAAATGGTATGTTCTAAAAGTATGTGGGGGATAGCTGTGACTGGCAGCTGTTCTGCCACATATAGACCATGGACATACTCCACTTATGAAGGATGGAAGTGTTGGTTGTGTAATCTTCACGTGAACTCATGAACATGGGCTCCATTTGGCTGATGTATTGGTGTTTGAGATTGTAATCCAGGGACTTACTTGATTGTCACACTGGCTGAAAGGAAACATGATGTAAAGCACTGTGGGTGCTCAATAAAGATACAAAAAAGATCTAAATGCATTCAATTTGCCATTTACTGTTTAAACAGATGGTTGCACAACATAAATACTGTTCTATATCTATATACTGTTCTGCTATTCCTATTACCCTATGTTTTCATTTGCATTTATGATATTTTTCCTACATATTTCCTATTTTCATGGTATTCTGGACTCAGGTTATGGCTGATACTAAACAATTTGCACTAGTTAATAATATTAAAAATACTTTAGCAATTACATACATTACACAGTGTGACAACCAAAAGTCTCTTTCACTGAACTGAACTGACAAAGAACTAAACAAAGAAGCACCAAAAGTTAGTTACAAAAAATACTTTTATTACAGAAACACCATGGTGCTAGATGCTGGAAAGAAAACACAAAACATGATTAGATGACACAAAGAAAATATACTATAGCATATATATTACAAGTAGTAAAAAATAAACAGGATGATGATAGTCAATGAGGCATATCAGAGTGTGATGTTAATGTGACAAATTCCATTATACAGTTGGTACAAAGATTTTACACATGGATTATATCAGATTTATGTTGGTTATATGTTTAGCAACAAAAATACATGGAGACACACCGGTTTGTCACAGACTGTAAAGGTCTGTAAAAAGACAGAGTCACTCCAACAGAACTTTGGGGCGACCGTTTCAAAGTGACCCTTGAAGCTAACAGAGGCTTCATATTTTACTCCATGAAGAAGTGTAATTAAAACACTAATCAATTTTCTCCACGTTATAACTTTAATTAGTGTAAGTGCTCTGGAGAAACAACCATGAACACTCGCCGGTTTAATTAAGAGTTCAAATGTTTTACTGTGTGAGGACTTCTCTCAGCGACTGCTTTAGAAATAATCACTCAGTTAAAAAAATCTTTGGAAATGGCCTCCACAAAGTTGGGCGCGGACATGAGGATCCCGATCGTGCAGAGAATGGTGAAGAGCGAGAAGGCCATGAGGCAGAGGCGGTCGATCACACACGCCGCAAACTTCCACTCGTTGCACACGGACTCCTCCGCGTCCTGATCTCTGAAGCGTTTGGAGATGAAGCGCACCTCCTCCAGGATCTTCACCAGCTCCGGTTCTAACCCGGCCATCGAGTAGCTCTGACCCGTCGGCAGCAGCATCTCCTCCTCGCCGGGACGTCCCAGCAGCCTCCCGCACAGGACGCCCGAGTCGGGAGAGGTGGCGGCCGTGGAGTGGGGGTTGCTGTCCAGCCCTCGGACGCTGACGTAGAGCATGTTGCTGGTGTTGGACTGGGGCCCGGAGCCGTTGGGGTTGAGCTCCACGCTGGTCAGGCTGTTCCTCAGGCCTTTGTTGGGACAGGCTGGACGCACCCGGTCCTCTCCGGGACGCCTCATCCTCAGGAACCATGCACACCAGTTCAGGAGGAACACACGGGTCTGAACAAACACAGGGATCATTACTGTGGTTTTATTGGAGTAACGGATACACAATATTCTCCAGAGTCACATGTTGGATCCAAAGAGTTGTTTATTCTTAAATAGACACATGGTTCTACCTGGATATAAAAGCAAAGTTTACCACAACATCTAGGGGTAAATAACAACTGTCTTAATGGTAATCAGTCACATGCAGTTTATGTGAAAGTTTAGTTTTTAGTTTGTCACAGTTTGACAGTGCCCAGGGATTAATTTGTGAAGGAACATGGAGGAATATAACAGGATCTGGCACCTTCTGTGTTGTTTTTTTGTAGATTATGTCTAAAAATGGCCTAAAAATCTGATTTAAAACTCAAAGCTGTAGAAATTGCCCAGTAGTGAATTAAACGGGCCTTGTTTGGTTCCAAAATAAAATGATCCTTCAGCTGTGACTTTTCCTCCCAAAATACCCAATACTCCCCAAAATAAAAAGCTCTCTCCTTTCTTACCACAAGAAGGTCATGTGACTGATTCTTGTGTGACTAGATGTCTGTCAGCAACTGATTGTAAATGTTGATTGTAAAAACAACAGATTATGTACATGCAAACACATCATACTGTACCATAAACACTCTTAAAGGAATGGTAGATGGTAATTGTAGTGACACTCACCCACTTTGGCATCTTGCTTCCATTAGGGTCGTGATGGTGATACTGTAAGACGAGGACGGTGGCGATAACCGAGAGACCGACGATCACCATCGTAGTCGCAAAATACTGAGCTGACAAAGACCAAAGAGAGAAGAAGGCACAGTTTAACAAAATAGATCTTGCACTGGGTCTAGTCCAGGTCTAGATGAGCTGGATTAGGTCTAGTCCAGGTCTAGATGAGCTAGACTAGGTCTAGTCCAGGTCTAGATGAGCTAGACTAGGTCTAGTTAGGATCTAGATGAGCTAGACTAGGTCTAGTCCAGGTCTAGATGAGCTGCACTAGGTCTAGTTAGGGTCTAGATGAGCTAGACAAGGTCTAGTCCAGGTCTAGATGAGCTAGACTAGGTCTAGTTAGGATCTAGATGAGCTAGACTAGGTCTAGTCCAGGTCTAGATGAGCTAGACAAGGTCTAGTCCAGGTCTAGATGAGCTGCACTAGGTCTAGTCCAGGTCTAGATGAGCTAGACTAGGCCTAGTTAGGGTCTAGATGAGCTGCACTAGGTCTAGTTAGGGTCTAGATGAGCTAGACTAGGTCTAGTCCAGGTCTAGATGAGCTAGACTAGGTCTAGTTAGGGTCTAGATGAGCTAGACAAGGTCTAGTCCAGGTCTAGATGAGCTAGACTAGGTCTAGTTAGGGTCTAGATGAGCTAGACAAGGTCTAGTCCAGGTCTAGATGAGCTAGACAAGGTCTAGTCCAGGTCTAGATGAGCTAGACTAAGTCTAGTCCAGGTCTAGATGAGCTAGACTAGGTCTAGTCCAGGTCTAGATGAGCTAGACTAGGTCTAGTTAGGGTCTAGATGAGCTAGACTAAGTCTAGTCCAGGTCTAGATGAGCTAGACTAGGTCTAGTCCAGGTCTAGATGAGCTAGACAAGGTCTAGTCCAGGTCTAGATGAGCTGCACTAGGTCTAGTCCAGGTCTAGATGAGCTAGACTAGGCCTAGTTAGCAGAGAGCCCCCAGAGGTCAGAAGCGCACAGCAGAGGCAGAGAGCTAGACTAGGTCTAGTCCAGGTCTAGATGAGCTAGACTAGGTCTAGTTAGGGTCTAGATGAGCTGAGTCTATAAGAGAGAAAGTAGAGAGAGAGCAGAAGAGGAGACAAGGGTCTAGTCCAGGTCTAGATGAGCTAGACTAGGTCTAGTTAGGGTCTAGATGAGCTAGACTAGGTCTAGTCCAGGTCTAGATGAGCTAGACAAGGTCTAGTCCAGGTCTAGATGAGCTAGACTAGGTCTAGTCCAGGTCTAGATGAGCTAGACTAGGTCTAGTCCAGGTCTAGATGAGCTAGACTAGGTCTAGTTAGGGTCTAGATGAGCTAGACTAAGTCTAGTCCAGGTCTAGATGAGCTAGACTAGGTCTAGTCCAGGTCTAGATGAGCTGGACTAGGTCTAGGTCGTCCACTGTCCATGTTTTCTTTTATAAAGCTGTAAATTGATGTTTAAATATGGCACTTTGTTATTTAATTTCTAAGCGAGTTTTAGGGATGAATGTTTCTCACTAGAATGACTTAAACAGTAGATATATGTTGTACAATAGTTTTAATGGCAAATATTTAGGACCTCATCATTTTCAAAGTCATGGCTGCTCGTCTGCTGCAGATACACAATAACTACTTCATTATGAATCAAAACACTGTATTGCTGCTTTTGTTTCAGTTACACGAGCAAAACCTCTGATGAAATCCATTGCAACATGCCCCTTGTGTCTCTAAACTACTGTCAGACGTTCGCAGCAGTGTGTTTTCATCTCCTCCTCTACATCCTCTTACCTATTAAAGGCACCGAGTCTGACGTGGCGGGCATAATCTCTGCCACTAACAGCATGAAGACCGTCAGCGAGAGCAGGACAGTAATGCCTGGAGGAAGAAACCAAAACCCAGTTATGTTTCGTAAAGACGAGCAGAAGGTGACAGCTCAGCAGAATTTCAGATTGTAAAAGCTGAAATATGTGCTGTTTTCTGTTTACTCTGGCATTTCTACTCATTTTGTTGCTCCCTTTTATTCCATCTCAACCTAATTCAATGTTGTTGCCATTTTGTTTTACGTCAAATGGCACTGATGATTCTCTAAACCAAAGCCCTTGACATAAAAAGCTAATCACACGTCACGGTCTCTTTGAACTCAAAGTGTGAAAGACTAAATATTCCGTGCATTTCTAGACTTCGGAGCTGGATCAGCCTGAGGTTTTAATGAGCTGACATCGCTTTAAGCCACGAGCTGATGCTGCCTTCGTTAAAAAAAGAAAGAAAAAAAAAATACAGAGAAATCTCAGCAGGATTAAGACATGGACGTAACTTAAGAGCACTGCTGCTGGTTCACTTTAGGTTGACGTCAGGAAAACATGTTCAGCTGTGATTCAGACTCATTCAAATGCTCTTCACATATAGTTTTTGGAGAAAACTCAATAAACCTTCTTGACTTTTATGAAACACTCAATAATTCTTATTGCAGCTCATGTTATTGCAATAAAATCTATAAATACTACTCATCATGTGTGTTAAACTTCCCAGATGAACTGAGAGGGTGTATCATTAAAAAATAATGCACAAATGCTCATTATAACATCAGCAGTAAACAGTAAGAAGCTTATCAGACAAATATTTGCAAAGAGATAAAAGCCATAAAGTGCAGCAAAGGTAAAGTGCACACAATTAAATAAAAAAAACAAAGAAATAAAGGAGATTAATGGAGCCACTTATTGGATAAGACAGGTCCCCAGAGTTTTTTAATTTAACATTTACTGGAAGCAACTGCTGTTCTATATTGAGCAGAATTAATTAATTATTAAACAAGAAAAAAAAATAAATGCTGCAACAGTGTAAGCAAAAAATATAAATTAATAAAAACAACCTGAACTAATAATAAATAAAATAAAATAAAATAAAATAAAATAAATAAATAATGAACTCCAGATCTGCATTTAAGAGCTTTTATTAATTTATACTGTACAAATAATAAAAGTAATTTTAACCCACTGACAATCCAACACAAAAGTGATACCAAGATTTCTGAGGCTTGACTTATTTACTTATTTATTTATATTTTTTATCTGTATATGTTTTTGGCAGTAGAAGAAACCTACTGTATAAGATAATAATGGACCTGACAAACAGTATAAGGCCAGACAATGAAAGGCAGATTATTAATATGAACAGAATATGTTGTAAAGCTTATTTGTTTTATTATGTTTGTCATACTTTATCCTCTCAACATCTTTGTCATGTTTATTTCCCAAATTATGACTGTCTTAATGTGGTTTAGTGATGATAATAAACCACTGGGAATAAATCTTTCTCTCCCTGTTTTAATCTTTCTCAGACAAAATGGCAGAGCACAGTGAAAAATAATGCACTTTTTCAGGCAAATAATTGAAATAATGACTGTGGAGACAACACAAATTATAATGTCTGTCTCCAGATTCGGAATTTCGTCGGGTTTTGAGAAATAACACCACGTTTCGCTGGAGTTCAGTCGAGCTCTAAGTCCCATAAACATAATGCTACTTGCCGAATCAGTGCAGCTACAGGAAAACAGCGAGTCATGTGAAGTCGAGTATTGATGAAACATTAAGTCAGAGTTGTACTGTTTGTCACTGCAGTGCAGACGGGGCAGCTCGCCAGAACTCAGAGCTACTGCGGTGGTCGCGCTTGTTCACACTGGACTTAAACTGGAGCAAAATCAGGTTTAAAACAGAGGAACACGGGGCTAGTTCAGAAACACTTTGGGACATTCAGAAAAGAGCCAAGAAGAGAGGCTTCACTGTAACGGGTCGAATCTATCGAAGGAAATGGAGAAAATGTCAGATTTAAGCAGAAATGTTTAAAGTCAGGCCCAGGGACCAAACATGGGACAAGGTGAGGGAAAAAAGTGAAAAAATGTATAGTTTATGGCCCCAACAGAACCAGCTCTATCACACAGCATTAATATACAGGTACAAATCCATCTAAAACCTGTTCAGATCCCACTAAAACCTGTTCAGATCCAACTAAAACCTGTTCAGATCCAACTAAAACCTGTTCAGAGCCAACTAAGACATGTTCAAATCCAACTAAAACCTGTTCAGATCCAACTAAAACATGTTCAGATCCAACTAAAACCTGTTCAGATCCAACTAAGACATGTTCAAATCTATCTAAAACCAGTTAAAATCCATCTAAGACCTGTTCAAATCCACAAAAAACTGTTTAATACCATCTAAAACCTGTTCAGCTCTAACTAAGACCTGTTCAAATCCAATTAAATTTGATCAAACCCCCCCCAAAAAAACTGTTCAAATCCAAGTAAAACCTCTTCAAATTTAAGTAAAACCTGTTCAAATCCAACAAAAACCTAAATCTGTACTTGCAGAATAAGAATAAAATCAGAAGACACTATCAACCCTTGGAAATTTGGCCCTCGCAGAAAAAAGTTTGGACACCCCTGGATTAAAATAAGGAGATTGCTGATCAAAAAATCCATTACATCCCTTTAGAATTATAAGGTTTTATCAGATATTTGTCAAAATAAAAGTAATGACATATTCATTTACTATTAAAATAATATAAGCTGTATTTTAAGGTTTAACTTTATACTTCAAGAGCTCAAAACTGCTCAGAACATACACTTAACCTTTTAATTCTATGATTAGTGTCAGTATTAAGTTCATATGGACATAATAAATAACTAATAAATGAAATTACTTCTTCGTTTTCTACAGTTTGTTGCAGAAGGAAGGGGCTGGAGCTAATCCCAGCTGCTCGTGATGGAAACACTCTGGACAATCCGTGGTTAATGGGCTGACATTTAGTTACACTGATAAATAACTATTCACACTCACAAACACTCACTCTGAGACATTTATCAATTCAACAATCCGTGCACGTCTCTGGACGGAGGAACGGAGCTAAACGAGGAGGACGTGTGGAGTCCAAACAGAAGAGCGCCCGAGCTTCCGTTCTCTTCTTCTATTATTTATGTCATTTTAGATTTGTTGACGTTGTGTTTGATTGTGATAAGGGCCAAAATGAAATGCAAATGCCACAGAGAAAGGCCAAATTACCCTTTCCCTGGAGCGTCCTGCACAGTTTGAAGAGCAGGCTTTAGGAGTTTGATGTTGCTCTTTGAATTTTCACAATTTTAGTGTATTTTGTATAAACACAACTCTGTCATCGGCCTATTTCTGATTTCTATTTGAGCCGTAAAGAGTGTGTCACATGAATTATTTATCATTTCTTTTGGAGGTTCCTGTCCAGCTGAGAGAGATTCTACAGCGCTCATATCTAAGAACCGTTAAATAATTACGAGAATATACATTTTGAGGCTAATTTACAGACAACAGAGCCATTACCTTCACTTCAAATGAGAATATAACAACTAAAAACTTCAAATGCAGCTCTTTTTAACTGCGTTTCTTGGATTATAAGTTAAATGTACTTAGAAAAAAATCAAAACACTTGCAATTATTCGATTTTGACATGTTAAAAACTGTCTGAATCTTTCTGAATTTGATGTAAGTGATGTAAATACCCAGCGAGATCTTCTCCCCGGAGTCGGCGGGCAGCAGGAAGACGAGCAGGGCCAGAGTTGAGATGAGGATGCAGGGGATGAGCAGGTTGAGTCCGTAGTACAGCGTCCGTCTCCTCATGACCACGGTGTAAGTGATGTCGGGGTACGGCTCCTCGCAGCAGGCGTATTTACGCTCGTTCTTTCTCCCGGGAACCTCTGGAAAACATCAACAAAACGTCCAACATCATCAGAGAATTACCTTTGTTCTGATATTTGTCCTTATTTTATCACTTTGTTGAGAAAAGTGAGAATATTAAGCAGATGTCAATACAACAAATATAAACAGAGATGAATGTGTCCAGATATTTTCCTTTTTATGGATTTGAACTTAAACAGTAAATAAAAAATACATTGGTAACACTTTAGAATAACTCACACTATTAAGCATTATTTCTCTCATCATTAACAAAGCATTAATCCAACATTAATACATTCTAAATATTGTTATAAATGTATAATTACACATAAATGATATCTCAGTGTCTATAAATAGTTTATTTATTAATTACACATCTATTAATGCTTAACTACGGTTTTATTTTGTGAGTTTTCATAAAGTGTTACCAATAAACAGCATTTATTTTGCATCTGCTCTGCTCATTTATGTTTTTTTCTTTGAGTATTGACCATAGACAAGTCAATACTGGATTCTCAGTCATAAATTCTGTCTTTTCTTGAACTCTTTTACTCTCTGCATCAGTAAAGACACTCCGTACAAAGTATTATCTGCTGCACACGTTCCTCAACGCGGGATTATTGATCGTTATAATTGAGCCTTTTTTTCAGGATGAGAGTGATTATATTAAAGATTGACGTATCTGTGGTTAACCAGAGGCTGAAGTCACGTTCAGATGTATTTAAGAGCTCCATAGAATCTCTGTGACTGTAATTCTTACCGTAGCCTCAACCTTTTTAACTCCCCTTCGATAAAAGCACTTAGAATCTTTTGAAAGAGAAGTCAAAAGGGAGCAGCAAACTATTTTTTTGATTTTATTAACGTTATTTTTGCTGTTATTTGTGAACTTAAAAGACAAAAGAAAAGCAAGACAGAATGTAAAATACTGCTTTTTTCATTCTGACTGCTTATTTGTTTTTAAGTTTTGTATATTTTTCTTAATTACTCTGTGTGTATATATTTATTTGAGCTGCATTTAACTTTATAGTGATGTCTGCCCCTGGTTTAGCCTTGAATCTAGTCCTCAGTTTAATCCTGGTTTAATCCTCGTTAATTGTTTTTCTCGTTTTGAGTTTTGTCTTGTTTTTTTTACTATATATTCTATATGTTTTACTCTCACTTGGTCAAAGGGAGTCTTCATATTTTGCAGGTTATTGCATTTTATTACATTTTTTACAGACCAAGATGACCAGTTTAAGAGCAGCGGTCCAGATCTCCACTGCACTTTTAAGTTTATCCACCGAGAGAATCCTAAACTGATTAAAAGACATGATCCGGTCGACTGTGGCTGACTCTGTTGAAGCTCAGAGTTTGTGCACTTTTCTATACATAATGTAAAACAAAATCTGAATTAGGGAGTTTGAATTTCTCTTTCCACTGAGCAAATGATGCCGTGGTGTTGTTTATGAATAGATTAGTGGAATTTTTAACACGATTATTGCATATTTTCCCAATCTCAAATGCTAGCTTATACATTTTTTACATTTTTTACACTTTTTTACATCACAATTTGTTTTTATTTCTGACCAGACATAAAAATAACAACATGGGGCTCTCTATTGACTTCCATTCACAGATGTTTCCTGTAGTTTATTGATCCAGTATTCTTTTCCAGTCTATGGCACTCTAACAGGGGATTATACTCCAGATAAAAGTCTTCCTACCGACAAGATCCCACTCTCCATTTGAAATGTATTCGTCGATGTCGGCCTCCAGCAGCTTCAGGTCTATGGCCCAGCCGTCGTACGTCCACGAGCCAAACTTCAGCTCACACCTCTGGACGTCGAAGGGAAACCAGCGCACGTCGATCTTACAGGTGCTTTTAAAGATTCCTAAAGACGGGAAGACACAAAGAGTACAAAGAGATGCATTATGACACTAAAATGTGGGTGTTTTTAGTCCAGACACTTCTTTTAGAGCTTTACACTCTGAACCAGGTTTTATATGTTTGCTTGGAATTAGAATTAATACAAGTTCACAAAAAACTTTCTTCACTTCATAATACTTCACCTGTAAAAAAATGAAATTTACGTAAATGTTAAAGTATTTTTCTACTTTTTTCAATATAGTGTACAAAACTCTACATTTATCATACATTGATCATAAAGTAACAACCAGCGTTTTATTCTAGGTGTTAATTCATTTTTTTCTAGTTTTTTCTAGTTTTTTAACAGAACATTTACTGTAAAAAAACAAAACAAAAAAAAACTATAAAAACAGTAGATGACAAAAACCTTCAAATTAAAGTATAAAACCCTCATTCAAATAATGTGGAAAAATATTTTTATTTTACGGAAATTTGCAGTAAAGTTTCTACAGGGAAACTGTTATTTTACAGTTTTTTTCTTGTCTTATTAACATCCTTCAATAAAATGACAACGCTCAAGGTTCTGCAAAAAAAGACATCATTTTACGGATATTTTGTTAAAGTTTGTCAAAAAAACGGTAAAAAATATGGTCTTTTAGTGCAGAATATCAAGCATTGTCATTTTATTGAAGGCGTCTGGTGTTAATAATACATTAAAATAACAGTTTTCATGAGCAAAACCCTTCTTCTGTGTCTCTTGTGTGGATACAGATATTTTTTAATTCAGAGAGAATGTTTATATAATAACTGTGTTCGTGTAAGTGAAATTCCATTGGGTTCTATAGAGCTTTAAGTTCATTTTTTCCAAACAGACAAATGCAAATAGTGTTATTTTCCGGTGATTACAGACTGTTACAAACATATTATTCATACTTTGACCTTTTCCAACATTTGACATAATGCACTTTTACACCAGAAAGAAGAAGAAGAAGAAAGAAATGAAGTGCGTAGCTGCTACAAAAGGTGTAGAGATCTAATTCACCCGAGTCCAAGTGCCATCCACACTAATGAAAGCAGAAATCCAATATGACAATGAGATGAAAGAGGCTGGTAATCCTTCAGGAGCCAAGAACTCATTTCAATTCATATAAAGAAAGATATGGGCGACTGCAGTAAACAAGGCCTGTCCTCCGTCTGCGCCATAAGAATGATAAACCCGAGGCTGGAATGAGAGATGGGCATCAGACAAATTGTGCAGAGCGCTTCCCGTTTACCACAATGTGCCTCTGTGACTAAGACAAATGTTAGGAGACGGAAATGATTTGGAACGAGGCGTCTCCGTCATATCTTCGTACGGTTTTGCTCGTTTATCGCGGGCGCTTTCCAGCTCGAGCCCCCGACGACTCTTTGGCGCCGAGGTGGCTTTCGCTGAGGATTCATTTGGAACAAAGTTGAGAGGCAATTTGCTCGTGACAGAGGCAATCAATCCCCGAGAAATTTAGTGATGGAGCTATTTACGTGGCTATTGATTGAGATGCCGAGGCAAAGCAGGCCATCGGTTTTGCTCGGTCAGGAGAAAAGAGGGAGAGGAGGGGAGTAACGACCAGGAGTAATGACCGGCTGTATCAGGGGGCTCTTTTGTTACATATGCCCCTTGTGCATATACTGGTCTGGGTTTACGTAAGTGATCCTTTACACCCTCAGAGTTCGAAGAGGGTCATTAGTGCATCACTGGTTCAAGACTAGTTAGAGGTCCACGTGTCGGATCAATTGACAGTTCATTTTTTTAGATAATGACACTAATAAATACCTTCCAAGAAACTCCTCAAACCCACACAAACCTAAACCAGCTGCAGGTTAAGAAGACATTATGTAAAACTATACCATAACACAATAGTTTATTCAATAAGAAGAAAATCCTCATCTATCTTTTGCTATTTTCCTCAAAGTTATATGTATAAAATGTATTTAACTAACAGCAGAAGACTGTTTCAGACTGAAATATGCTCCTTCTTGAAGCCTAAATTCATAAAACACAAATTTCCATAATCATTTGCATCTTTTATCTTTTTTTTTTATCTTGTAGAGTAAATAGAGTATAATCAGGACACATCTCAACATGAAAATAAGCAGAACTGTGGCGATAATGCTTTGTGATTGGTGTAATTACAGTATTTGTTCATAATAATCTCTGAGGATGTGTTCATATTTGTAAAGTGAACCAGAACGATCCATTTAGTTCAGTCCAAAACAACAAACAATGCCTTTCTTCAGAAAACTCCTCAGTGCTCCACATTTGACCTCTAATCATTTTGTTTTTGATGGACGATATTGTTTTGTTTTATTGTTGTCTACGCGGGGTTCACTCTTTAACTGAACTGTACCAGAGTTCAGTAGGAAGTGCTCAGTAAGTAACCGCAGCCGAGTGTGTTTTAACAGCTCCAAACACGGTACGTATTTAGTTCTGCCGTAAACAACTGAACAAAAACACAGACTGTGGTCAAAACTATCTTTTGTATCTAATTCCTTGAAACTCTCAGCGTTTTCATGAAAGTCAGACATTTTAAGCCACAGGACTCGTGAAAAACCCATTACTTCCTGTTCCTACGACAAACTGACCTCCGTTCTGCAAGAAGCCCGGTCTCTTATAAATATACGCTCAAAATTATATCAGGATGTGTCAAAAAAAACCTAAACAACAATAACAAAATAGAAAATATTGCATAACACTGTCCTGGGTGTGTCCAGCCACTGAAGGATTTATTTTTGAATTTATTACAAATAAAACTAAGGCCATTTTTACAATTTAATGACTTGTTGCTGTTCACCTGTGCTTTATATCATTGGTATTGTGAGAATTAATATGACATGGCACAGTGAGAATACATCGTCTGTGAGATATGTTATCACAAAGAATAGTATGTCCTTGGGTTTCTGCAGGTTTTCAAAGGCAGGCAGTGGGTTATTATTCAGGTTATTGTCTTGTCAGAACCAAGGAGCATGATTGATTCAGGGAGCTAATAGGAAAAGTTATTCAAAAGAATTGTGAGAGT
>CM072150.1:3152722-3162722 GCA_036850595.1 Rhyacichthys aspro | reverse complement strand
TATTTTTGGTAAATTTTGTTGTGTTTAACCTGAACTATTGCACAGATAACACTTTACTTCCTGTTGAATTTTTTTACGAAGCAATTGTTAAACCCCTAAATGTTTTCTCTCTGGTGACTCTCTCTGATGTAAAATACTTCATTGACTTCACTGCCACATGCCTATTAATAAATACCAATGTGATTAATGGATTAAATACAGCAGTGTGCTTCTTTTCAGATGTGTTTTGGCAGAAAAATACAACTTCAACTTCAACAGGACACATGTAGGGCACAGTTTACGTAGCGTGGCTTCATTTTAAACACAAAAGACCATCTTAAATATTTCCTGTTTCATGTAGAATTCCCATTTCACTGTAAAACCTGTAATATTTCTGCATATGATAACATTTTTAGGTTTAAATACACGATGAAAACAAGCTGCGTTAAACTAATCAGACGTAACGCAAAGGTCTTACCATTTGGAGCCAGATGTTGGTTGTTAGAACCTGGTTCTTCTCGTCCTGTCGAGGAAATAAATCTTTCTTAATAAAACATCACACCATCTGCCTTTAGAGCACATCTGTCTTTTAAGCGCCGTGAGAAGTTATTGGTTATTACGGCGTGTATTAAACCTATATCCACTTCAGATGTCAATAGGCCAAGTTAATTCTATCGATTAAAGAACAAAGCACAATTTATGAAGCTTATTTGACTCCAGTGAAATGTTAGTTGTGTCTAATTACACGCAGTAAATAAATCCAGAGCGCTCTACACTCACCACGTCCATGATCTGCATCAGGCTGAGGCCGAACTCCACAATCAGCGTCTCTGAGTCGTTGTGGACGGGTCTCTCCAGAGTGTTGTAGCCTTTCATCAGGTTATTGTAGAGTCTGCGCTGGTCCGGCCCCTGCACAGAAACTACACCACGATTCAGAGCAAAAACAACACTGGAAAACACTGCTTCTGCTTCGGAACGAGGCTGGACTGGAGCTAAACCGTATTCTGACTAAATAAACCTTCTTAACGTTGTTCTTGTGAGTTTTCACTGGCCTTATGAGCAGATATATTACAGTTTCCTTCCTAAGTTTGCTCTGAAATCATTGGTACGATTAAAGACAATTAAAGCTGCTCATGGACAGCTCCTGAAACTCTGGTTTTGTCTGGGATTACATGGTCTGGTTTAGTCCAGTTTGGTCTGGTTTTGTCTGGGATTACATGGTCTGGTTTAGTCCAGTTTGGTCTGGTTTTGTCTGGGATTACATGGTCTGGTTTAGTCCAGTTTGGTCTGGTTTTGTCTGGGATTACATGGTCTGGTTTAGTCCAGTCTGGTCAGGTTTTGTCTGGGATTACATGGTCTGGTTTAGTCCAGTCTGGCCTGGTTTTGTCTGGGATTACATGGTCTGGTTTAGTCCAGTCTGGCCTGGTTTTGTCTGGGATTACATGGTCTGGTTTAGTCCAGTTTAGTCTGGTTTTGTCTGGAATTACATGGTCTGGTTTAGTCCAGTTTAGTCTGGTTTTGTCTGGGATTACATGGTCTGGTTTAGTCCAGATCCTTCTCAAACTGAAACAGAGGAACTGCTCGAACTGTTTCTGTTTTGAGACAAACTCAGACCAAATATTGATTTAATTTAAAATTATCTTCTGTTCTTTCACTTTTCATTTTGTAAAATAATAAAAATACTACGTTTCTTTTCTTTTTATATCCACACCTGCAGAAAACTTGTGCACAATACTGAATATATTTCCAAGTGGGCTTCTTTTTTGCGTAATATCTTTTGTGTTTTTTGTCTATTTGTCTTTTAATTGCACCTTAGAGACTATTATTGTGATTTATATTGAACTGAAGCGTGTTTTATTGCTCCTGTCTGCTTCTCCAAACACTCCTCACTGCTCCTTTCATATTTCATAGAACCTCTTTCACAAATTTCTGTACTTTTGAGGATGCTGTTGTACATTTATTTATTTAAGAGTACATTTTCAGAAGTCTTCCTCCTTTCTCTAAATGTAAAAATAATCCCTCTTTCTGCTTCCTTCAATTAAAAACCCACAGAATGAGTAAAAGTCTACATGAGAATGGATTGTGGAGACGAACCCGCGGCTTTAACCGTCGTCGTGCGGTGCGTTCACTGATTCATGGAGCGGTCGGTAATCGGAGCTGCCTCTCATTTTAACACACTCCTGCCTCCGCTCCTGAGTTATGCTCCATTTTTGGCAGCATCCGCACACTTCACTAATGGCTTTAACTCAATTATTCTAATCCTCTTATACGAGCGGCACATTACGGCGATGATTTGGCACAGAGCATCTTCCCTCGTTTTCATTACATCCGACTCTTGGAATGACACTTATTGCTCAAAAGCATCTGTTTGTGGATGTCTCACTTCTCTGTCGTCTTCCTGCTCATATTTCTCCATCTGTTAAAGCGTTATCGACTGTTTTAACGCGTGCATTGTGCGGCTGAAGGAGAGTAAAGGCCGTTCTCTCATTAATCAAACTGGATTGTCTTGTTAATGCCAAAGAGAGATGGGCGTGAGCTTTGAGAAGACGAGTCGAGGGGAAGCCTGGCTCGATGAGGACGATATAATCAGGTTAATCGTCTGAAATGATACCGATGTGAAATAAAACATGCCTGCGTGAAACTAAAGATCAATATTATGCATCTAAATATGATGAATGTTTAGTGATAACCGTTTAAATGTTTATTCAAGTCATGATAATTCAGTGTTTTGTCATATTTTTTATAGCTAACCCTCCTTTTTCTTTGTCCTGCCCCAGTTTTTCACCTGTTTTGTCTTCAACCCTCCCTTTTACTTCATGTTTTTTGGATGTTGAGCCTGATTGTTGTCTTCCACAAATAATATACTATATACAATATTATATACAAAAGTAACAAAAGTTATTAAAGGTATTATATTATATTAACTTTAGCAAATCTGCTTTAATAGAGTCTTTAGTGACTCAGAAAGTGCCATCCTGAGTGGCCTGCTATATTACTGTGTACCTCTAGATGGTGCTCAACCCAACTCAAATTATACTTTTTGATGCAGATTTCTACTGAATGGAAATTATTGTGATGGGAAGGGATTACAGACCTATTATACTTTGCAAAAAAAGAGTATCAATGGACTGGCTATGGATAAGGCAATGAATTTGACTTTAAAACGCTATTTACAAATATTAACATGTACTTTATACTATATTATCCTGCTGTAAATGCTTTTTGTGGTACATTTATCATACATGATACCATTTAAGACACCAATGTGTGCGAGAAATACTACAAGAAACATATAATACACGTTGCCTGTTACATCACTTCATATTTATTTATGGAGTGGTCTGCAGTTCTCAGCATAAGATCTATGTTTTTGCACAATCTCTCCATCTGTTAAACTAATAAATTAGAAGATTTAAAAAGCTTACTGCCAATGCACTGGCTTTCGATCTGAGAACTATTTTAACTGCATAAAATATACGTTACATGAGCAAATGTGCAGTTGACAATAAAAAAGGTGTGTTGGCCTGTAACGGAAGAGTATTTGATTTAGACTTGTCCAAACACTTTTAAACGTCCCACTAAATTTCTATCCAACTCTCTTTCCAAAAACTCTTTCTAAAACACATCTGACGATAAATACAGCATAGAACAGTGTTGAGGAAGTGACTGGTGTCAACTCAAGGTTATGCAACAGTTTAAGTTCCCAACACGACGAAGGAAATGAGTCTCAGAGTTACGTGACTGACTCCAGATGTTCAGGGCTCCTTATGTGAAAGTAAATCTCAGTCTACACATTAGTGATACACATTAGTGATACACATTAGTGGCTCTTGTGTAACACCACTGCTCTGTTAGAAACGTTTTAATGGAGATAATGCATAAAATATGTCACACTGTTCTATAGTTTGTGAATCAATGTCTTACTGCAGCTTCAGAATTGAATTTTAACAGTGAGATCTCATGTTGTGGTACAATTTACAATCATAACAATGTTTTAAAATACGGACTGTCCCTTTTTGCAGCGTAAAATTTGATATATTTCGTAATCTCAAGACTAATTTCACCCGTTTTAAAGGTCTAAATAAGTGTTTTAATTCATTGCAGCTAAGTTTTGCAAAGTGTGACAGAGTTAAGACAATAATATCACTGCAACAATCTAAATAATACCACATTCATTGATATTTAGCTCAATTTTACTTTTATTTAGATTAATTTGACAAAATACTGCATCTAAAATGTTAAAAAAATAACCTTCTTTAAATGCATAATCTATATATAATAGGGATTCAGCACAATGTCTGACTTTTTCTCAGACATTCACAGACATCACACGTGACATGACCCTCAATACTCCATTCAGTTCAGTGTTAATGTCTCTATAGGCACAGCACTGTGGTATTTCCTGTGTTCTTCTGCTTTTCATAGATTTGGTGATTTAAAAAGGACAATTAGAGCTCGCTGAAAGCCCGTCTTTGTCAGTAAACACCCCCAACCTTCAGAAACCCCAGCGTTAAGAACCCCATGACGGTCGTTATCTGAAAACACCTCTGATAGCTTCTCCAGATGTGGCCCAGGGCAACTTTGGAATCACTAGAACAAACCGAAGCTGAGGTGTTTACTCCACCCAGTTACCCCACACATTTGATTGTTAAGTTTACAGAGTTTGGGATGCACACGGAGCAGCAAACTACACTGGAAATAAAACAAAGAGATCAGTGTTTTAGCCCCAGGTCTTTGACGGAGGGTTACTCCACTGTCACTAAGTCGCAGACACAAAAGAAAACCCATTGCCAGGAGGAAAAGAAATGGACGGAAAGTACCACAGAAAGCCTCGCTAAAAGACGGAGCACAAACACACAATACATATATGGAGCTTTTAGTTGAAAAATCTGCATAAACATATGATAAAGTTGTGCAACTGCTGCTCATATAAACCCCTTTACTGTTTGTCCACAATGACTGCAAAACATTTTCAAAGGAAAGAGCATCTGTCTCCAAAAATCCTGCATAAACAAGATGATTTTGAACATAACACAACACAATCAACTATCTATGTGTGTGCTGTCAGTGAGTATTCATCTGTACATGAAACTAAACTGAAACTACGAGCTACAAATCCAAGAATCCTTAAGAATATTTTGTTCAGGGTTTGAATTTAACACCAAATAACACCACAAGGAGCAGCCAGAGTCAAAAATGGATTGTTTTAGGACACGTACTTCCTTTAATTGTCGTCGATGGGTTTCTTTTTTTGGTTTTAGCGCAAGAAAGAGTATAGACAGTTAACTTCGAAACAGAAAACTAACAAATCAACGCACTTTTGTTCACGGAGCAATGCCACAACTCACAGCTCCATCTAGTGGTACAAAGTGATATAAGGAACACTAAACTCTACAGATAATCTCTAAACTCTCTTTTCATTTTTGTTCACAGATGTGGTTAAGGCTCCATTATTAAAACGGGTCTGAAGCATCCCCCAAAAGTGTACCCTACTGTATTAATGTCTCAGTGAGTGGTCCTCTTTCGAAAAGGTGGAGCTAAACACTGCAGTCAGCGGATTGGACAAAAGATAATCCAGATCAATCCTTGCTCTTGTGATAAATATTCCATCATATTCCGAGAGAAAAACGTTGCACTTTTTTCCCAAAACAAACATCTTTGTGAATTAAAACATAGCATTAATTGTCTATGTTGCATTAAACACAAGCAGAATTGTAGGAAATTGTAGGAAATTGGTGCCGCTCTATGAATATTATGTTTGGAAAGATGGGAATATGGCTTTAGCTTCTCACGCCGCTACACAACAAGATTCACTCTCATCTTTATTTCCAATTATTACCAATGCATCCAAGTTCCTAAAAGTCTGCTTCAAATCAGATTTATATCTCAAACACAGACACAACGTTTGTATCACTTCGATGACGTCCCTCTTTCTGGACCCAACGCCAGCCTCTCAAGGGTTAACCGTACCAGATTGAAAGGATATTTTGTGAAATTTGAGCAAAAAAACGCTCCTTTTATTCTCTAAACTGGCCATGTTTTGTGTTTTTGGCTCGTCTGGTTCACATTCTCAGAGGCTGCTCACCCCTGACACTGGCCTCTTACGTTTGGGGCTCCCCTCTTCGTCTTTGTGACATTCCTGCAAGTGATTTTCTCTCTCAGCTACTTAAACATACATTTTCACTGAAAGACAAAACTCAACAGTCACCAGCAAATGCACATTTTAAAGCGTGACTCCCAGATTAGAGCAACTATCACACATTTTTACCACAACAGCCGATCGTTTCTCGCTCCAGTAACAGATACAGCTGGTCGTTTGTGCGTTATTCGAACTCATGCAGCTTACCTTTGACTGAGCAGGTGAGCAGCAGGAGCAACACGTTCAGGGAGTCCATGTTGGAGCGAGCGCTGAGTGAGAGTGGAGGACTGGATGGAGGAGGGAGGATGGTGCTCTGTGTGTGTGTGAAGTAACCCCACCTCCTAATGTACAGCTCCGGCGACGGGACGCAGAGGGAGATTGGCTGGTCCATTGGGAACAGCATCCGACTGTGAGCAGGAGCTGTTTGACTGCCTCGTAAAGCTGTGTTTTACAGTTTATTACAGGAGACAGTGAAGTGTACGCACGGGTAATGAGCAAAACTGTTTCTGTAAAGCCCTGTATCTGTATTCACCCAGTTATCCACGAACAGGAAACACTCACTCGTGTGTTACCTGCTGTTATTAATAATCAAGGCTTTGTTTAACAGAGAACGAAATTCATCTAAATATGAATTTTCAGTATTTTATTAGTTTTTTTTGCCTTCATAGCTTATAGCAGTGGTGTCAAATCCAACAAAAACTGGCTCAAATCCAACTGAAACCTGTTTAAATCCAACTAAAACCTGTTTAAATCCAACTAAAACCTGTTAAAAGTAAACAAAAACGTGTTAAAATCCAACTAAAATCTGCTAAAATCCAACAAAAACTTGATAAAATCGAACTAAAATCTGCTAAAATCCAACAAAAACCTGATAAAATCCAACTAAAACCTGTTAAAAGCCAACAAAAACCTGCTCAAATCCAACTAAACCTTTTTTAAATCCAACAAAAACCTGTTAAAAGCCAACAAAACCTGTTCAAATCCAACTAAAACCTGTTAAAATCCAACTAAAACCTGTTAAAATCCAACTAAACCTGTTTAAGTCCATATAAAACCTGTTCAAATTCAGCTAAAACCTGTTCAAATCCAAACAAAACCTAATGTTCCCTATTACATATCTTTAGAATAGTTCAGTGCCTTTTGTAAAGTCCCAAAGATAGTTCCTACCAAATGCATTGAAAGACTGTCTCAAGAAAAGACGATGCAGATTCAGGGTTTTCATGTGTGACAACTTACCCCTAAAATCCTTCCATTCTTTCCCAGTTCAAGGGTCTTTTGTGATTAGGAAACAGTGCTCCTTTAAAAGCTGAGACCGATGATTGTGGACGAGCTGGGAGAATGAGGGGCCCAGAATCTCCGCTATAACACTCCTGAGGACATTTTCAGTTTGGCTTTGAATGCAGCCACTTTATCTGTGGACTAGAAAACATAAATGTTGTCGAATTCCATGCAGTGACAGATTTGAGCAGGTTAAAATATGTAAGAAAGTTTTGCGACCCACTCTGTGCTGCTGAAACCTGCTGAAAGTGATGAAAAAAATCCATGAATCTGTTCCGATAAATATGTAATTGAAGTAGGGCTCTTGGTTTTTTACTTTTAAACACAGATTTCTTTTTGTTGACTCGCCTCTCGTCATTGAATCTCTCCTTCTTTTCAAATACGCTCTTCTTTGAAGTCTGTTTTTACAATTTCACTTTAAAGAACATTCCTCATGAATCAAGAAAAAGGAAAAAGCTCAATCCTTTCTCAGTGGTTCACAGTTTTTCAGCAGCGCGGTCTGCCATCTGCTGGTCACTGGCAGAACTGCATGTGACATTAGATTGACAGGGATTGTGTTTAACAGGTCATAGTGATTCATCCTGGATGTATAACCACATTTGGACGGTCTTTAAGTGGTTTAACACAGACTTCAACCAGTTCAAAAAGGCTTTAACCAGCCTAAAACTAGCTTTGGACAGAATTAAATTGGTTTGATCTGGGCCTTTACTGGTTTTAAACTGGTTACAAGTAGATTTATGTGGTTTTGAGTGGCTTTAAACTGGTTATAGACGGGTGTAGACTTTATTTTAAATATGTTGTTGTTTTTCACTCTAAGAATTTACCATTTTAGCCTTGTTTTTTCCGATTTTTTCTGTTTTAAATCCATCATATGCGATACATCCTGTATTTTCTGGACTCAAATCAAGATATTGAGAAGTGTTATGCTTTATGAGTAGTAGTAGTGAGTAGTGCTCGGCAAAGAACATTAACAAATACACACAAGGAAAGCCTGCTCTCCAAACACAACAGGACCAGAGCTAATTCTAGAAATGTAAATAGAAAGAGTCATTTCACTGAGGGCATTTAAGTATACATCAATGTATGTATTACATCAATCAAGAAAATGGTCAAACGCAAAAGTAATTGTATGAAAATAGCTCGCTGCACTTCTGACATGTTTAATCTGCTCCATTTCTCGGAAAAGCGTGTATACATTTCGATATTTATTGTTCTGTTTTGTTTGTTTTTGTATGAGCAGGTGCTAAGCGGCGTTTGGAAACCCTTCATTCACCTCCGAAGTGTTTGTGACAGGTTTGAGTTGATTTAATAGCTGCCGATGAAAACTACACGTGTGAGTAAAGAGTAAACGGAGCACTGTTTACCTTTCACAGTGTTTGGCAAAAGGCTTCTATAGACGGCAGTGATTGAGAGCTCTATATGTGGTAAGTTCAAATAATATGGGGCTAATTAGTGAATGCATGGAGGGATAATATCACATAGGGGTTCTATTGTACACATAAATAGCTAAAATACTCTGTTTACGACTATTCTCACTGATTCACAAAATCACAAAAATTCATCACTGAGGCCTTTGAGTAACTCTGAATATTTGTGAAACTAGACACACTATAGGGTTAGTTTAACTGTTTTATATAAAAAATGAATCCTATATTTTTGCTTTAGACTTAATTAACCTGTATTGTGTCAATGTGAATCATAAATTGTACCTGTGTAAATAGAAATAAATAAATATATGCTTTGTTGTTTTAGCTGTCTAATGTCAAACCTGACGTATGCTCCTAAAGATCCAATATAATGCTGTAATCATTTGCAAATGAATAATATGAAAACATAAATTTATAAATGTGGCTAATGTTAAATAACTTTCTAATGCTTCAATATATTGTTTTATGTTTTAAAGAAAAGGTGACTCCTCGCTCTTAGTAAGGTCTGTTTGAGGGGGCTCTTGGGAAACAGGGACGCTGCAAATAAACAACCCAGACACTCCAAGCTGTGGCAAGAAAGTGTATTTAAAAGCCTTTAGTGTGATGGCTAAATCCAGCAAACAAGAAACAAACCATCTTTAATAAAAACAGGACAGATCGAAGTCCTCATCATTAAGACCGGTATATTCCAAAAATCACAGTTTGTGGATCTTTAATTTCATTTCTGTAGTCTTCAAGTCAAAATAAACTTCAGAAGAATAAAAATAAAAATATTATTTTGTGCCAAACGTGTGTGTTTATGTGTGTTTCTGCATTGGTCTCAGAGCTCACCAGTGTATCATATTTGCAAATATTTGTGAGGTGTAGTCTCTGTGCTGCAGCCACACTGAGGAGATGTAAAGATGTAACTCAGAGACACAGAATTTCAAACAGGGATTTGCAGCTGCACAGACATCACAGATCCCCACAGCTTTGAACTGAAGCAGACAACAGATGGTGGCGTATTCCTGCTTGACTAATTTCTCCTTCTAATGCATAACTTTGGATATAAAATGTGACTGTCTGCAAATTATGCCCAAGTATAGATTTATTTCTTATTAAAATGTACCGGTAATGTACGGCGCCTTGTTGTTGCTGAAAGATAATAACAGTAGAGTCTTAAAAATAAGAAAGGTGA
>CM072150.1:3136613-3152622 GCA_036850595.1 Rhyacichthys aspro | reverse complement strand
ATCGACAGATTTACAGCAAAAGTCGGACAAATGCCAATCTCAAAAGAATACGGAGCAGCCAAAGTCATGATAAAAGCTTAAAATCTTGAGCAAATAAACTAGTTATGTGACGCAAACAAGTGAAGAGTGAACATGATGTTTATGATCTTAACAGTTCACTAATATACACCGATCAGGAATAACATCATGAGCATATGACAGTGGGATTTATTAGGAGCAGCGGAACATTTTGTCTCAAAGTTGATGGGTTAGAAACAAGAAAAATGTGCAGCAAAAGGAAGGAACAGACCAGCTTCTGTTGCTCAAATTACTGTAATTAAGTTAAAGCTGGTTCTGATAGAAAGGTGTCAGAATACACAGTGCAGCAGTTTGTTGTGTTTGGGGCAGAACTGGACCAGAGCAATGGAAGAAGGTGTCCTGGTCTGAGTTTGAGGTGTTGGAGAATCTGTGGGACGTGCTGGACCAATTTAAAGGATCTGCTGCTAACATCTTGGAGCCAAATACCACAGGGCACCTTCAAATCCATCTAAAACCTGTTAAAATCCATCTAAAATCTGCTCAAATCCATCTGAAAATTGTTAAAATCCATCTAAAACCTGTTAAAATTAATCTAAAACCTGTTAAAATCCATCTAAAACCTGTTCAAATCCATCTAAAACCTGTTCAAATCCATCTAAAATCTGCTCAAATCCATCTGAAAATTGTTAAAATCCATCTAAAACCTGTTAAAATCCATCTAAAACCTGTTCAAATCCATCTAAAACCTGTTAAAATTAGGAGGTGGTCATAATGTTATGCTTGATCAGTGTATTTTTTAGTGTTTGTTCAGTTCAAGCTTCTGTCATTACTGATGAGGCCTTTATCAAATGAGATAATTAATGTGCTAATGCATTATGGTAAATGTTGTGCTATACTGTATTGAACAAAATGGAAGACCAGTGAACAAAAATAACTCTTTGCATTTCTCTATGAAGGAAAAACAGACTTTTAAAGCACCATAAAACCCAGTGGGAGGAGCCATTACTTCTATTACTTCCTAATCAATATCAAACAATGGATCAACGTGAAGAGTATCTGACAAAAACAATCCAAAAAGACCTGAACAATAGGATGAGCACAGCATATTGTTATATTAAGCCTTAGAATGAGAAGGTGCTGGATATTAATAAGAAATAAAGAAAGTCTCTGCAGGTTAAATATCACAAATCCTCCTAGCGCTCTGGTGACTTCAGTTTTTTTCTTCATAAATTAATACGCATTGGATTTAATATACAGTCAAATAATTTTACACTTGGGTGGCCAGTCACCCGTGAGGTTTTCCACGTACTTCATGAGAATTTAATAAATATGCAAAGCTTAAGAGTAAAAAAAAAGAGAGATAAAGCTAGCCTCAGTGGAAAAATATTGGCAGGAACTCTTAAAAAATGAGTCAAAGTGTGTGTTTGTTGGACCAAAGGCAGAAAAGCCCAAGAGCCCAAAGTGTGAGGGCGATGTGGAGACGAATAAAGCCCTGATGTGCTAACAGTGAATAAATGTGACAGTGCTGCGTCTCGGGGGTCAGGTCACGGCGCGGGGCACGTCCAGTGAACCGTCGCTCGTCCATGCCGTCGGCTCTGCTGCTGCGCCTCTGTGCCGTGTGGAGCGGAGAAGGGGAGGCGTGTCGGTCCCTGAGTGTGGGGTCCCCTGTGGAAAAGCGCTCTGATGGGGCCCTCAGCCGCGTTACCGCTCCTCGGACACTTTCCCGTTCGGACCGTGCTCGTCCTCCTCTCGCCTCTTCTGCCTCCGGAAAAAGCCCAGCTGCAAAATAAAAACAAATCACAGAAAGTTAAAGGTTTGAGAGTGAAATAAAAGGAAATGTGTGGAGTTTGAGTCTGTCTAAACTGTTAAATAAAGACATGAAAAGACCCAAACAGGAAAGTTTCCAAGGTCCGATAGTGTCTTCTGAATATATTCTTATTCTAAGAACAGATTTAGATGGATTGGAACAGGTTTTACTTAAATGTGAACAGGATTTAGATGGCATTTAACAGTTTTTTTGTGGATTTGAACAGGTCTTCGATGGATTTGAACAGGTTTTAGTTGGATTTAAACATGTCTTAAATGGATCTGAACAGGTTTAGTTGGATTTGTACCTGTATATTTATGTGTGACAAAGTAATTTCTTTAGACATATATTTACAATAAACCATTGGTTTTAGGTTATTATTACAAACGACTAAGAGAAAAAGCCAGTTTTTCTGTGAATCGTGTTCGCAGGAGTCACTTCTCTTTTATTAAATAACATAAGCGATATTTACAGACAAACACAAGGTGAACAAAAGTGAATAAAAATGTAGAATGAAATATAGGGTGAAGTTTGAGAAAAATGTTATTGGCAAACATAAAAATAAACTGTGAATTCAAAGTCACTCACTCACTTATTGTCTACTTCTGGTTAAAACAAACTGCTACTACCAACATAAAAAGGCCTTCAAAACTCTTTAACGTTTTATTTTGATATTTTTCTTTTTATTTTTTATGTGGCCCTTCAGTATATTTATCAGGTGATATTTCTAGCACCAGGTTTTAATTGGATTTGAAGTTTTAGATGGATTTGATTTGTGTTACAAAGACACGTAAAGGAAATTTGTTCCCAATTTATTTCTGAAATCCATCCAAAACCCGTGTAAATCCACTAAAACCTGCTGAAATCAGACTAAAACCTGTTCAAATCCGACTAAAACCTGTTCAAATCTGACTAAAACTTGTTCAAATCCAACTACAACCTGCTGAAATCCATCCAAAACCGTCCAAAACTCAACAATCTTTTTTCCCACCTTTTGCCAAAAGAATCAAAAAGAAATTGATTTAAGCCCCATTATGTCCAGGTCCAGCCATGTTTTTTATACTTTAATTCAGGTGCTTCCATCTAATTTAGCTCAAAAAGATCCCAATCGACACAATCAATCATCCAATTGACTGTGTTACCCACCAAAGCTGAAATCCACCTGCATTTGGCCTGTAATAATGTCAAGCTGACTGATAAATTAAACTATAAATGATAAATTAACAATCAACATTAAATTCATTTTGATTAAAGGAAACAAATCCTCTGTTTTAAAGACAAAATGCACAACTCAATCTCGTTTGGTAGAACTGGACATGCCTCATTTTTCCTTTAAGAAAACAGGCTTAAAGTGAGTTCTGTCGACTCTGAGTCTGAGTTCAGCTGAAGACAAAAAGCCTTTATTAATGGAGCCAAGAAAAGAAAACTCACCATGGCAACGGTTATCAAACAGAGGCCACTGGGTAAAGTCATGAAGATTTACTAACACCACAGAGACAGAGCTATTCCTGTTCCTTATTCAAAATGAAAATGAATGAAAGTGAAACAGTTACACACATTTACACAATATCATTTTGAAGTCTTTTTATTTATTTATATTAATATATTTTGAGCTGTTTCTCTGTTAAAAGACATATTCAGCTGAAAATACACTTTATCTGCAGCTATTAAACTTCCTGGAACGTCATGTGACAAGTGTCGACCAATGGGAGCGCTCCAAGGTTTTCTGTTCCTGAATAGAGGTTCTCATCTATTACAATCCCTTAGAATAAACAATAAATGGCATCATAAATACTGTTTTTTTTTCGCAAATTATTGATTTTGGAATAAACTATTTGGGTTTAAACCATTTTTATCAACGAGAAGAAAAAAATATCAAGTACAGTGTGTTTACGGCAGCGCTATCATGTCAGGTATAGATGTTTTTCCTTTAGGGACTCGTTTATTTTTTACATAGCCCCAGAGTTACTGATACAAACTAAAGCAGAGAACATTCTGCTGCTTCGTATACATCATCCTTGTGCTTTAGGGATATTTCATCTCAGGAATGTTCTGAAACAAACTTTACATCTTAAGCTTGTGAAAGAAAGGTGATCTGAGAGAAGGAGTTGATGTGGATAAATCTCAGGAGAAAAGCAACCGCTCTTACTTCTTATCACCGACTTCATAGAGGTTCAAAGCAGAAGGTGTTAAATGGAGCTCCATATACAGGTGTTATATAAGGCTTTTCTCTGTAACATGGCTCTGCAGCTGAAATGTACAGGCTTTACTTATTTCCCATAATCCTTAGAGTGTACCTGTCCACCCAATCTCAGACAAAAAAGCAGGTTACACTGAAGAGTTTAATGTAGTAAGCTATACATGTTAGAAATATTTATTCTGTGTGAAGAGAAATGATTGATTTGTTCATGTTTTTCTGTGATGGCTGAGATTAACTGAACTTCAGCTCTATCTCTATAGCACACATGTCAAACTCAAGGCCCAGGGGCCAAATGCAGCCCTTTGCGATGTTTTATGTGGCCCTTCAGTATATTTATCAGGTGATAGTTCTAGCACCAGGTTTTAATTGGATTTGAAGTTTTAGATGGATTTGATTTTTGATACAAAGATACATAAATGAAATTTGTTCCTGTTCTGTTTCTGAAATTCATCCAAAACCTGTGTAAATCCAATAAAACCTGTTGAAATCAGACTACAACCTGTCCAAATCTGACTAAAACCTGTCCGAATCTGACTAAAATCCAACTACAACCTGTTGAAATCCATCTAAAACCTGTGTAAATCCAACAAAACCTGT
This sequence comes from Rhyacichthys aspro, assembly GCA_036850595.1. NCBI lineage: Eukaryota > Metazoa > Chordata > Actinopteri > Gobiiformes > Rhyacichthyidae > Rhyacichthys > Rhyacichthys aspro. The sequence goes on along the minus strand of CM072150.1, from coordinate 3,148,000 downwards.
TGAAATCCGACTAAAACCTGTTCAAATCTGACTTAAACTTGTTCAAATCCAACTAAAACCTGTTGAAATCCGACTAAAACCTGTTCAAATCCAACTAAAACCTGTTGAAATCCATCTAAAACCTGTTTAAATCTGACTAAAACTTGTTCAAATCCAACTACAACCTGTTGAAATCCAACTAAAACCTGTTCAAATCTGACTAAAACTTGTTCAAATCCAACTACAACCTGTTGAAATCCAACTAAAACCTGTTCAAATCTGACTAAAACTTGTTCAGATCCAACTACAACCTGTTGAAATCCAAATGAAACCTGTTGAAATCCATCTAAAACCTGTTCAAATCCATTTAAAACCTGTTCCGATCCAACTTAAACCTGTTTCCATAAAGAAAAAGAATGTAGAAGATAACTTGTTTGACTCAAATGAAGATCTCATTCTCAAAACTTTATAAAATCTTCCAAATGTCTCCATCTTCGGCCCCTGAAAGGATTCTTAAGAACTATTGCGGCCCCTCACCTCTTTGAGTTTGATACCACTGCTCTAGACTCAATAGATGGAAAAACCTTTGAATGTGCCTACCATAATAAAGCAGATGACACTCAAATGTACTCATCACTCAGCATTTTATCACCTTAAAAATACTGCCAAAGACTTTAACGGCCTGCTTAAGACAGCTGCAGGATATAGGCCTAAATAATGAAGGGTAGAAGGGGTTTTTTTTACCCTAAAAAGTTTCAGGCTCACCTTCCAAAGAGCGAGAATGAGCAGGGCTAACAATAAGAGCCCTCCCAGCGTACTGCCAACAATAATCCAGGTAGGGATCCGGTAATCTCCCTCTTTCCTGATCTCCAGAATGATCTGTGGGACCAAACAAGATGATTTCATTTGAATTAATAGTTTTAACACATTCAACATACATTTTCATTTTGCAGCTAAATTGAAAATGTGTCTGGTTAAATAATACGGCACAATTATCAATATGCACCTTATAAATATCAGAAGTAAGAAAATTTGTGACTGACTTTCACAGTAAAATCATTAAAGTGATGATGATCTTTAACATTTGTTGCACCGTTTGAGCCTCAGCAGCAAAAAGCTTTATTCAAAACCGTTCAAATTTGTAGATTTTTTAATCACTTCTGACACTTCTGAGTGAATACATTTTGCAGAAAACATCACAAAATTTATCTTGGACGTTTGTGTTTGTGAACTTGGTGTTTCATATGTGGCTTTTTATTGTTGCTTTTTCACCTGAATGTGATTTTTGTGATCATTAAAACATAATTTGTGACTCCAACAATGAAAAAGTATCTTTACACCGTGATGAAACAGCTTTATGTTTTACTGGCTCTGACAAACAACTAGCTTTTGAGACTAAATGAATGTTTAGGGAGAAAAACTACCCTTTGTGAACCCAATGAAGAGTTTTGATGAACCACTGAACCATTGTGACAAACGCATTTAAAAAAAAAAAAAAAAATGAGCCAAAGACATTGAAAAAAATGCTTAGAATGAGAAAAAAGAAACCTACAACTTACAAATACATTTTTTTCTATTATTTTTCATTTTGGGGAAACTCTGCAATAAAATACACAAGAGATTCTTTGTATAGAGTTGTTTTTCTGTAACTCATGCTTCCAATTTAAACATTCTAGTCCAGTGATTCTTAAACTTCACTCACCAAGTACCATCTCATAATTTATTTGTTTCATATACAGGAATGATTATGGACAGGTCTAAAGTGAGTTGAGTTCAGTTTAAAAACAGTTTAACTACTTCTTTCGGATTTGGTTTTAGTTTGATTTCAACAAGCTTTATGGTGTTTCAGTTGGTCCTTGAAAGGTTTTCATTGATTTTATTTGGACTTTAACAGGTTGTAAATGGTTTTACTTTGACATTAATAGATTTTAATTGATTTTAGCTGGATTTTAATTGCCTCGAGTCGTTGTAGTTGGTTTTATTTGGACAAATAATGAAGTTGCATTAAAAAAAGCGCAGCTCTGGTTATCATTTTTAATTTCATAAATCTTCTGTAAGAACTAATCTAGTCTACACTCTTTTACTGAGTTTATTCAGAGCTTCACTAGTGCAGACAGAACAGAAACAAATATGACACTGCACATACAGACCAATAGATGGCAGCAGAGAGTGTTCTGTTAAAGCAGACACTGACATGTGCTGCCACTGGTCCTTTCGGTCCCTGAGCACCACTCTGTACGTTCAGTCCAAGACCCTTTCAGCCTCACTTCACACTCTCACAAACACACACTCTTTTTCAAGCCTTGTACAAAGTGTAAGTATATTTTACTGAAAAATCCAGTAAGCCCATTCAGAACAGCCTTTGAAACCCGAGCTCCTGGAGAAACCAAAGTGGCTATTCAGTCATGGATAAAGTCTATATGATCAGAGAGATGCTAAGTCTGATCAAATTCAGCTGCTTTTCTGAAGTGGGAGCCAGCGGAGGCTAAGCCCGGGTCAGAGGCAGTTTGCAGCATTAGTGGCTGTTGACTCACATGTCTGACAGGCCTCTCTTCGTGTAGGAACATGGGGCTGGAAGAGGGGAGCTCCACCGACGCGCTGGTCACCACTTCCAGGATTTTAAACTTCAGCTGTAGAGGAAACAAAAACATGACGCTATCCTTCACAAACACGTCGCAGTTTAAAGACCACAAATCTGTCAGCGCTGAGTCGAAGGAAAATAAGAGACAAAGAGAGTTGGAGCATGTGAGCGCTGTTACTGTGTTGTATAAGAAGCTCTGAAGTTTACACTCACTGCATGAAGGGTGTCTATTCGCAGAGCTCCTGTGATTCGAGCTGCTATGTCTCTGTAGGAGGCCACATTGATGGTGCACTGCATCGGCAGAGTTAATGTGTTGGATCGGTTCTGAAACAACACACAAAAGAAGGTTACTTAGAGAAAATTAGTTAGAGAAATGAGCTGAAGGAAGGAGCGGAGTTGTACTTTACCAAACGGGAGTAACGGGACACGTCTTCGGGGGACGCCCTGCTCTGGGCCACATGCTGAGGGGGCAAACAGAACGTGCCGTCTCTCTGTGGAGGGAGCAGCAGCTGTTACAGAGAGATCTATCTGGCTCTTAAAGGCTGTAGTGTCACAAGTGTCCAGAAAGCAAACTGTTCAGCCATCAGCACTTGATTATTGATTAGGTGGACTCATCTATGACAGTGTCGATGTATGGAGTAAAGCTCAGGGAGAAGTTGATTGCAGGATATTTGATTTGAACCTTTAGGACCTTTTAGTCAAGAGTATGTTGATATGGTTTTGTTTTGTGTGTTTGTTCGACTGATTTCTTATTTTTTGTTTGGGAGTGTGTTTTTTTTTTAATATATATAAGCCTATATAGCAGAGGTGTCAAACTGAAAGAGGTGAGGGGCCACAATAGTTAATAAGAATCATTTCAGGGGCCAAAGATGGTGAACTTTATAAGCTTTTATTAATTTTTGAATGTGAGATTTCATCTTCATTTGAGTCTTACATAAGTTATCTTTTAACATTAATTTGCTCCTTTTATAGAAACTGTTTGTAGTTGGATTTGAACAGGTTTTAATTGGATTTGAACATGTTTAAGTTAGATTTGAACAGGTTTAAGTTACATTTGAACAGGTTTTAGTTAAATTTGAACAGGTTTTAATTGGATTTGAACAGGTTTTAGTTGAATTTGAAAAGGTTTTAGTTGAATTTGAACAGGTTTTAGTTGAATTTGAACAGGTTATAATTGGATTTGAACAGGTTTTAACTGTATTAGAACAGGTTTTAGTTGAATTTGAACAGGTTTTGGATGGTTTTAACAGGTTTTATTTATCTTTGTAGCAAAAATCAAATCCATTAAAACCTTGGGCCAAAAATATCACTGTCCAAATTTGTTGAAGGGCCACATAAAACTTTATAAAGGGCCGCATTTGGCCCCCGGGCCTTGAGTTTGACACGTGTGCTATATAGGTTTCTCTTCACTCCATACACATTCTTTGTTTAGTGTTTTGTATTGTATATAAATATGTGTGTGTATTGTGACACTGTTTATATGCATTTATACTTGTCCATATTAAAGCATCAGCTGCAGTTATAAGTTCCTTGGTTTATGAATGAATTAATGATTTTATTTAAACAGGGCACAATTAAACATCATCAACATTAAACAAAGGAAATATGTTTTGGTTTTGGTTTTGTTTATTTTAGTATAGTTCATTTGAGTTATTATTTTTTATATATACTTTTATTTTATTTTGTGTTGTTTTGTTTATTTTAATGTACAGTGGTCCCTCGATATAACGCGGTTCACCTTTCGCGGTCTCGCTGTTTCGCGGATTTTTTTTAGTGCAATTTTGCATGCTTTTTTTTTTTTTTTTACAGCGTATGAATGCGCATTGTGTTCTGCGTCCTGATTGGCTAAGGGACTGTAGACCATTGTCAATCAATCTCCTCCGTGCCGTGTCTCCTGTACAGTACAGAATGCGTTCGGCCAAATTTACATAAATGCTCGATGCTAGCAGTGTGACTCTGAAGTGCTGTATGTTTGCTATTTTTCTCCCCGACAAAACCCACAATGTCGACGAAACGTTCTGCACCGACAAAGGCAAAGGACGATAGTCTGATATTGTAGCTTATGTTCTTTTTGTGTTTATGTACATCAGATAACGGATCAGCGATTATAAATAAAATATTTGTAAAAATAAAATGTGAGGGAGTAGAAACATATCCAAAGACAGGCTCGTCATTTAAATCCTGTCCTCACCTGATCTCCCCAGATCACATGACTTTTAGTGCTCAAAGAGTTTAAAGTAAAACTTCTCAGTTCTTATAACTCGTAAAAGAAAGTTTGTTGCTGTTGAAGGCTCTTGTAGCTGATTAAGAAACACAAAAAAAAAAAAAAACACTGATTACCGTGATTATTCATTTGTGCAGCACTTTGAAAAGTCTTTGTAAAGTGTACTTTACAAATAACAGTTGATTGGACTGATTTGTGAAATGGAATAAAAAATCAAACAGAAGGAAACTGAGTGAATTGAATAATTGTCGCCAATTTTCAAACAACAACTAAAACTGGCAGCTCTTCCAACACTTTTTGCAATTTTGACATTTCAAACAGTGATTTTAGCTGTGGGTGTCTTATCTCATAATTACAGCCGGAAAATAACTAACTATCCACTGGAATAAATACAACATCATGAATAATCTAAAATTACAATAAAAAACATGTAATTTATGCAGAGCTCAGAGGCTGCACACTCACCTGATCGATGTAGAAATCTGAGATCTGCAGGAGCTGGTTGCCGTTTTTAGTCATTTCCGGGATTCAATGTAAAGCTGCAGATCCTTCACTGGGAAGTAGCCAAGGTTTTGGATCTGAAGCAAAGCCAGGACAACATGTAAAGTAACGTAACGTTTGGGTTTTTGTGTGAACGCTCAGAACAGTCATAAGTCGGCTCTGACCTGGAAAGTAAAGTTGAAGTGAGGACCGATGACCCCAGGCTCCTCCAGCGACAGCTCCGACTTGATCTCATACCGAGTCGGGTTGGAATTCCTGCCGATGACGGGAGTGAAAATGAAACTAATGTACGTCTTTATTTTCTGGTGAGATCTAGTCCAACCTCACCTGGTGAAGAGCAGGTCTGCTTCATACTGCAACGAGTAGTAGATGTCATTGAAATTATCGGCGATGCCCACCTCCTCGCCGTCACTGTCAACGAGAGATAAAAGTTACACATCTCTAGAGCTCCACTCGATGATTACAGTTTGAATCAGCTCTTAATCAAACCTGCTGGCCTCCAGAATGATCCGGAGGTGGTCGAGGATCACAGAGCGGCTGAACTCAAACTCCAAACGAAAATGCACCTAAGAGAAATAGAAAATAAAAACCTAATAAATGACTGTCTCGCAGAGAATTAATATCACGTATAAAGCAAATTACAGTGTTTTGGGACACCCTTAAAATTTTATACAATCTCAAATATCATCATGAAATATTGTGGAAAAATCTTTTTGGGTTTTAAAAGGTGTGGCTGCATTAGACACAAACCAATACATGTTTTTTGTTTGTTTGTTTATTGTTTACAAGAAAAACCAACAAAATTAAATTCTTGACAGTTTTAAGATGTCAGTTCTCAATATTGTCGGTACCAAAGATAACAAATAACGGAGAATGTGTTTCAAAACTGAACAAAAAATAAACTAAAAAAAAATTGGAGACCTAAGAGTGATTCTTAATGCAATATTTGACAAATGCATGAGGTGTCCGAAAACTTTTTTCCACCACTGTATGTGAAAAAATACTCAACACAGTGACATTTTAATAATCCTCTTCCTCAGAGACCCAATGGGATTGTGGAATACTTAACCCTTTAAGCTTATATCCTATAATTATTAGATATTATTGTGTGATATTAAACTGTAACACACAGGCTTCATCACATGTTTGGTACAGGCCTATATTTTTTGTCTGATAATGTGAATCAGCAGATGACATCAGTGGCCTGGATTCCACCAGGTCATGTTCTAAAATATGCTTAGTGAAGGTGTTCCCTGCTGGCCAGCCAGACAGAGCAGTCAGAAAGTAAACTGTCCTTGACGAGCAAAGCAACCGCTCTACAGCAAGAACAGGCTTTTTCAACCTATTCAACAATGGCCCCTTAGACCTGCTCAGGTGTTTTGGCTGTGACAGGAAGGCTCGCAAACAACTTTGTAGTTGAATCACTAGACACCGAAAGACATTCCCCTTCTCCTTGGAAGAGATATTCTCCGTGGTCACAAGGTCCGAGAGCAGCATAACGGACTCAACGACGTGCCTTATGCTCAACGTCTTGACCTTGGATGGGTCATTGTAGGGGAGGTTTGTCTCAAAAGAAAAGACAAGCCGACTCGCATCAATGTTTACAGAACAAACACAAAGTGGATGAGCTACTCTCTTTAGTCCATGTGAGAACAGCATACAAGTTAATAGAGAGGCATACAAGTTAAAGAGGGGCTTGGCAGTCCAGTCCTACAAACTAACCTTCAAGTCACTGCCCGAGCAGTTGGCAGCCACCGTGCGGCGCCCAGAGGAGCAGTTGGGGTTAGTCTTGCTCAAGGGCACCCAGCCGCGGTTATGTGGTGGAATGAGAATGCTTTAACCCCTCCACTAACAACTGGGAATGGAACCCGTGACCTTTGAGCCAGAGAACAGACGTTTTATTGCTTTTCAGTTTGTAAGAAGCTTTTTTGTACCCAATTTAATGAGGAAAATCTCCGTGAAGTGAAAGTGACTGAAAACTAAATTTGTTTTCTGGTCCTCCTTCTTCTGAATAAACAGTTGTATGGGGCCTGCACACGTCTTTATCATTTACAATGCATTTAAAATTTGCAATTTGTTTATTTGAGGTATGTTATTTACTTTACTTTTTTTAGTATCTCTTATTAGATTAATCGCTAGAATACTCGACACTAAAATAATCGATAGCTGCAGCCCTATAAGAAACAGTGTGACTTTTTTAAGTTTTTTTGGTATGAAGGTAATGACCCACAGAAGCACAGAGTTGAAGATGACAGTGTACGTAATTGGCAACAGTAATCATCAAGGCAGTAAAGCAAGAGATTCTCAAAAGAGCTCCAGTGTCTCTCAAAAGTAGGTCAACCACCAAAACAAAGTCCTCTCCGGAAGTTGACTCCATTTCTAGATAAGGACTGACTATTAAGAGAAGGAGGATGCACATCCTCAGCTGAAATGTGTTTTGAGGAAAAGAACCCTTTGATCATTCCTAAGACTCATGTTGCTACGTTATTAGTCAGGCATTATCACGAACAAGTTGCACAGGACAGGGACAGTGACCCCATTTCTCTGAAGGAGCTGTTAGATCAGCTGGACTATGGCTGATTGGAGGAAAAAAGACTTCATCTTCGTCTCCAGAGTTATACTTAATCTGTAGGAAGTTAAGAAGGAAACAAGAAGTACAGCAGTTTTACAATGAGACAGTCTGATGTTTGTGAGAGCCTGAAACTGATCTATGGACCATAAAAAAGGACCGAAAATTTGTGGAGCTGAATGGTTAGTTACATTAGTTACATTGATATTTACTTTATTTCTTTATGTCAATAGGAGTCGATCAGCGTTTATTGGACAAATGTTTTCAAATAAAACATTTTCGATGAACACAGCAAATGGACACTCGTATTTAAACTGAATTCTCCGATTTAAGCCTACTTCCTTTTCTACCGCCTTTGTTTTCAAAACACTTGCGGTGCATTGTGGGTTTGGAACCAAAAAGAACACACCTTCGGCTGGTTTCCTCCAGAGGACGTTGAATTCACGCTAATTGTCTTCCACAGACCAAACGGAAACACATGCCTGTAAGTTTGTGGTCATATTATGATGTTTTATGTCCTGTTTTGAGAGCTAAGTGGATTATTTTGTAGTAAACGACCGCGATGCCGATTAGCGTTAGCCCGTCTATGGGATTTTCCATTGTGAGTTAGCATGAAGCTAGCGCTATATTTTTGTGTTCAATGTAATGGTATTTCTACAGTGAAAAATGCATATTGGTGATAGGATATGCTGCTGTTAGTCATATAGAATGTGACTTTACTTTGGGCTGCTTTACAGTTTTACAAAACATATGAGTCAATTGGAACAATAAACGAGACCTGTCCACAAACAATGACTGAATCAACGCACTTAATAGTCATTACTCCATTTTGTAGTTGTGTCCGAATGTCTAGTGACTGAAATGTAGTGCACTCAAAGTTTCCCATAATGCATCGGTAAAAGAAGTGAGCAGTGATGGTCTGCCAAGAGAATTGCCAAGAGAATTGATCAAATGTTATTTAATTTTTTATGGAAAAACAGAATACATTACATCAGAAAGTCAGTCGTAGTTAATACTTGTAAGAACGGAGGCCTGGATTTCTTGGACTTCTCTACATTAAATAATGTAATTAAGATAAAATGGTTAAAGCATTATCTAAAAAATGACTTATCTATTTGGAATTTTATTCCTAAATTTGTTTTTAATCAGATGGGTGGTCTCCCATTTTTGCTAGTTTGCAATTATCAAATCAACAAAATACCCTTGAAGCTGTCAGATTTTCACAAACAGGCCTTACTTGCATGGAAACTCATTTACAAACACAATTTTTCCCCACATAGATATTATATTTGGAACAATGGGGACATAGTTTACAACAAAAAAAGTCTCTATCTACAGAACTGGCTGGATAAAGGTATTCATTCAGTTTCTCAATTGTGTAATGCTGATGGACAGTTGATGGGCTTTGAAGAATTTATTGGACATTTTGATTTTCCTGTTTCTTACAGTGAGTTTTGTCATGTAATGAAAGCCATCCCAGAGGGTGTTGTGAATCTGTGCAGAGGCGTTAGTTCTGAAATGTGTGATGTTCCTGTTATTAACCCTGTCAATACGGTCTGTGGTAACATTTGTTTCTGGTCGCACAGAAATAATAATAGAGCTATCCGCGAATTGTTCCAAGAGATCTCAACAAAGCCCTATGTCACCACCCACTGGGCTAAACTGAACAGAAATATCTCTTGGCCAATAGTTTGGTTGCTGCCTCAGAAATTCATAATCACTAATAAGGTCAGGGAAATCTCTTTTAAAATATTACATAAAATTTATCCTGTAAGGTATTATATGAAAAATTTAAGAAAGACATTGACATTACTTGCTCTTTTTGTTCTGTGCAACCTGAAACTGTCCCACATCTTTTGGCACTGTAATTTTACAATTAAACTATGGAAAGATCTAGCAAGATTTATTTCTGATAAGTTACATGGGAATTTTGAATTGTTTTATGAAAATGTTATTTTGGGTTTTGTTTCAAATAAGAAAAACGAAAAAGAGCAGGCCTTTCTTATAAACTTGTTGCTACTGCTGGCCAAATATTATATTCACAAATGTAAATTCTCTGGAGAAAACCTTTTTTTGTATTTTCTTTAAATACTTTCAGTTGTATTTACAGTCTCTTGCCCCAATGGATAACAAGAAAGCTCTAAGAACAATTAGTATCTGCAAAAGATTTGGAATTTGTGTTAGTTTTGATGGAAAAGATTGATTTATTATTTGCTGTTTATCCTATTTGTTATTTATTTTATTTTATTTTTTTTTCTCTCTTTTTTTCCTTTTATTTGTATTTACGCTTATATTTTTAGTTAGTTATTGTATATGTTTGCCTTCCTGGCTCTATGAAATTGTCATGTACATAACTTAAATAAATAAAAAAAAAAAAACTTTGCAAATTATAGTCGGAGAGTGACAAGTTTCACTGTAGACAACAAGTTTGAAAGAAGCAAGTTAGAGACACAAGTTTTGCACGTTGTGGAAACGTATTTAGTTATAAATTGTGATTAATAAACCGTTAAGGTGTAAAATCACTAACGTTAGCTGAACCTGAGCTCATGCAGACGCAGATATAAGAGCTTCGTCTGAGACAGAAAATAGTTGCAACAATCCAGTCCGTTTTGGACATTAATAAGACGAGGCTTGTTGAATAAAACACGTAGGCATGTTACTATTAATATTTATATCACTAAGTTCCTGCCAGAGGGTATTACAAAAGTCCATTATCATCGGAGTTTAGGCATTTAAAAAAAAAATAAAAATGTGCGTGAGTCACGTGACTTCCGGCGACAGAAAAACAGACGTGTAGTGTCCGAAACCGTTCTCAAATTGAGTGCACTACGTAGTTCCCCATATAGTGCAGCACTATATAGTGACTGAGGGGTTAGGGACTAGGGAGGGGATTCCTGTTTGAAGCTGTTAGCGATCTGCCAACCTTTACTGGCTCGTTTAGGGAGGGCAGACTCATTGTTGGTCAGAAGTGTAATACACATTGCAAAAAAGGTTGAAGCCATTAATGATCTGAACTGATTTAGTTTCTGAAATTCACATATTTTCACTGTTGTTTTTTCTTCACAGACAAAAGCATGTCCTGCAGGAGTCTACATATTGTCCACTAGGTGTCGCTATAAATCCCACGTTGGAACACACCACAACATTACATACAGAGTGTATTCTGATTTAAATTGACTATTGTCTTCTCTGAGACGGTTTAATTACTTTAAGAAAATCCTTCTAATCCAGTTTGAAGATTTACCAATGGAGGTCAAACCACAGGACACAGACATTTCATCTGCTCAGGTAAACTCACCTGTTTTAAAGTCAACATGTGTTGTACTGGCCTTGGTCTAAGCTGAGGTAAACTGAACTGTTCAAACCTATTCAAATCCACCTTAAACTTTATCAGATTCATCTAAAACCTGTACAATTCCTTCTAAAACTTTTTACAATTAATCTAAACCGTGTTCATATGAATATTAAACCTGGTCCAATCCATTTAAAACTTGTTCAAATCCATGTTAGACCTGTTCAGATTAATCTAAAAC
>CM072150.1:3116837-3136513 GCA_036850595.1 Rhyacichthys aspro | reverse complement strand
TCTCTTGAAGCCTGTCTCGCAGATCCATTTCAACTAATCGTGAGCTAGTGGACTTGATTTGGACCAAGCAGCACTTCTGTGAACTACGGCCACAGAACGCTTTCATGTAGGCTAAGAATCGACTGCAATTAAGATTAACTTTTGACTATCTAGCCAGTGGTAGTATCATTTTATTTTCTGTAAATAATATCAGAAATTACAAATTAAAATAACCAGAAATGCTGACTTAAAGCCATCAGTGTATTAGTAATCTTACATGTTTGAGAAAGAGCAGAGAAGGTAACCTACCTTCTCTGCTCAGGGAAAAGACATATTAACATTTTGCATCAACATACATAGGGGATAGTGAGTGATCTAAGAAGACGCTTACACCAATACAGATACACAGATGGGCATTAATTTCATTACTAAAATATGTGTTTAGTAGTAAGTAGATTTAATTATACTTTTGGCACTAACACCTCCATCAATAGACCAAAGTGCAATTTGTATACATATTTAGACAGCACAGATTCTTATTGATACAAATTTATTGGTATTTTGATTATTATGTTCCTTGTGTTTTGTTAAAATAATAATAGTAAATATTCTGTAGTAATAATAGTATAGTCTTGAAATGACTTGAAACTCAAAGTATACGACTTTGGACTTGACTTGGACTTGTGGGCCATTGACTTGAGACATGACTCGGACTTGCCTGTCTTTGACTTGGGACTTGACTTGGACTTGGCTTGGACTTGAGGCCAAGGACTTGAGACTTACTTGTGACTTGCTTAACAAGGACTTGGTCCCACCTCTGTATCTGATATATTTTCATCGTCTCATTTGACAATCTCATCGTCTGATTTGACAATCTCATCGTCTGCGGCTGAAGCAGAGCGTGGAGGCTCCAACTGAACGGCATCAACCGTGAGTCCCACGCCGCCGACGTCAGGTCCAAGCGAGACTGTGCCCTGATGTGGCCTTTCTCCAGTGTGAGTCCTCTGGTGTTTCTTTAAGGTTGAACTGTTGCTAAAGCACTTGTCACACTGGTCACAATGATATGGCTTTTCTCCAGTGTGAGTCCACCGGTGTTTCGTTAAGTCTGAACTGTCTCTAAAGCACTTTTCACACTGGTCACAAGGATATAGCTTATCTCCAGTGTGAGTACGCTGGTGTTTCGTTAAGGTTGAACTGTGTCTAAAGCACTTGTCACACTCATCACAACGATATAGTTTTTCTCCTGTGTGAGTCCACCGGTGTTTCATTAAGGTGTAACTGTCTCTAAAGCACTTGTCACACTGGTCACAACCGTATGGCTTTTCTCCAGTGTGAGTCCGCTGGTGTCTCTTTAAGTTTGAACTGATGCTAAAGCACTTGTCACACTGGTCACAAGGATATGGTTTTTCTCCAGTGTGAGTCCGCTGATGTATCCTTAAGATTGAACTGTCTCTAAAGCACTTATCACACTGGTCACAACGATATGGCTTTTCTCCAGTGTGAGTCCGCTGGTGTTTCGTTAAGGTTGAACTGTCTCTAAAGCACCTGTCACACAGGTCACAAGGATATGGCTTATCTCCAGTGTGAGTACGCTGGTGTTTCATTAAGGTTGAACTGTGTCTAAAGCACTTGTCACACTGTTCACAACGATATAGTTTTTCTCTGGTGTGAGTCCACCGGTGTTTTATTAAAGTTGACCTGTCTCTAAAACACTTGTCACACTGATCACAAGGATATGGCTTTTCTCCAGTGTGAGTCCGCTGGTGTTTCTTTAAGTTTGAACTCTTTCTAAAGCACTTGTCACACTGGTCACAAGGATATGGCTTTTCTCCAGTGTGAATCCGCATGTGATTTAATAAATGTGAAGACCAGCTAAAGCTGTGTCCACACTGGTCACAATAGTATGGCTTTTCTCCAGTGTGAGTCCGCTGGTGTATCCTTAAGAGTGAACTGTATCTAAAGCACTTATCACGCTGGACACAAGGATATGGATTTTCTCCAGTGTGAGTCCGCTGGTGTCTCTTTAAGGGTGAACTGTATCTAAAGCACTTGTCACACTGGTCACAACAATATGGCTTTTTCTTCCGTGTGATATTCTCCTCAGTGTGAAGACCGCCGACAACCTTTAAATAAAACACAAAGTAACTATTTGCTGTATTTCAATATTTCGCCTCGTCATACTGACAGTTTCACTGACTGGTAAATAATGTATAAATAATAATAATGTGGTTTTAAATCTGTGGCGTAGGTCACACAGGGTCACATGGTCAAAGATGAGGAAGCTCAGTCAGAAGAATTTGTCTGATGTCCCACATTAATCTCCAACCACGTCATATCTAGTAACTTTTCACAACAAACAATGCTCTGTGCCTTATTACAAACCGGCCTGTTCAGACCAAAACTAAATTGGTTCTGAACTAGTTTAAGTCAGATTAGTAAAAGGTTTTAGAAGAATTTGAACAGGTTTTAGATGACTCTGATAAAGTTAAAGGTGGATTTGAATAAGTTTGAACAGTTCAGTTTACCTCAGCTTAGACCAAGCCCAGTCCAACACATGTTGACTTTAAAACAGGTGAGTTTACCTGAGCAGATGAAGTGTCTGTGTCCTGTGGTTTGACCTCCATTGGTAAATCTTCAAACTGGATTAGAAGGATTTTCTTAAAGTAATTAAACCGTATCAGAGAAGAATACACTCTGTATGTAATGTTGTGGTGTGTTCCAACGTGGGATTTATAGCGACACCTAGTGGACAATATGTAGACCCCTGCAGGACATGCTTTGTCTGTGAAGAAAAAAAAAAATGAAAATATGTGACTTTCAGGATCAAAATCAGTTCAGATCATTAATTGCAATACACTGCACAACAGCTCCTTAGGAGTCTCCAGGCAGCATACATTCTCAACTTCAGTAGGCATTGTACGGTCATTTCCACATGTGCATCTATAAACAGAAGCAGTTAACACGCGCTATGCTATGGGCTACACCATAGAAACATACACAATAAATAGTTTCTCATTTACCAAGTAGAAATGTCTTGTAGAAGCCTTCGAGGTCTTTGTGTTTGCTCATGTTCTTCAAACTCAGAGTCAGACTCTGGGTCGAAGTTATACGGCTCAATTACTCTCAAAGCTATTGCTGAAAAAGTTATTACTACGATGTACCGCGTTTACTTCAGTCTGTTTCCAGCGGCAGCGCTAGTGTGACGTCATGAGTGGGTGGAACCAACACGGGAGAGCTGAGCCTTAAAGTGACAGCGCCAAATCAGACCGTTCACTTTGGACTCATGATGAGAGCTAATTCAAACCGCTTGTATAAGATAATTATTGTGTGTTTCATGTTGCAAAATGTGATATGGTAACCTAAATGTATCCAAAATACACTGTATAATGTTCAAAATAGTATAATATTGGACCTTTAATGAGGATGATATTTATTTAACTTCAGACGTCTGAAAAGATGCTGTCCCATCCAAATTTCCTTGAAATTACTTGGGAAGAAAGCCGAGCCGACAGTCAACATATAGAGAGACCGGTAAAAGAATGGGCGTAATTGTGAGAGCAGGTGAGCGACATGGGATTTAAATGACGAGCGTGTAAAAACACTGTATTTTATCTTTGGATATGTTTCTACTCGGTCACATTTTATTTTACAAATATTTTATTCATAATCGCTGATCTAAAAAGAACATAAGCTACAATATCAGACTATCTACCAAAATATTTGTAAAAAATTAAAATCTGTTTGATGAGCTCGGCTTTTTTTCACGAAAGTCGTGAAAGCTCAAACACAAGCTTAAACTGGAACACTACAGTTACATTTCCAGGTCGATTGAGCCATTTTTCCTGATTAACATATCAGAAAATAATGGGACCGGAAGTCAACTTACCCGGGTTTTGCTACTTCCGGTTGTGTGACGCACAGCGTGAAAAGGGTCCGTTATGGTCTATTTCAACTCTAGTGACCATCGCTGCACCCTTCTTTTACCGATGCATTATGGGAAACTTTGAGTGCACTACATTTCAGTTACTAGACATTCGGACACAACTACAAAATGGAGTAATCACTATAAAGTGCGTTGATTCGGACACAGTCATTGTTTGTGGACTGGTCTCGTTTATTGTTCCAATTGACTCATATATTTTGTAAAACTGTAAAGCAGCCAAAATGCATAAAAACAAATGAATAGCCTGTATTATAACCTCAACACGTAAAGTCACATTCTATATGACTAACAGCAGCATATCCTAACACCAATATGCATTTTTCATTGTAGAAATACCATTACATTGAACACAAAAAGCTATATAAAATAGCTACATGCTAATTCACAATGGAAAATCCCATAGACGGGCTAACGCTAACTAGCGTCGCGGTCGTTTACTACAAAATAATGCATTTAGCTCCCAAAACAGGACATAAAACATCATAACATGACCACAAACTTACAGGCGTGTGTTTCCGTTTGGTCTGTGGAAGACAATTAGCGTGAATTCAACGTCCTCTGGAGGAAACCAGCCGAAGGTGTGTTTCTTTTGGTTCCAAACCCACAATGCACCGCAAGTGTTTTGAAAACAAAGGCGGTAGAAAAGGAAAAGGAAGTAAGGCTTAAATCGGAGAATTTTCACTTTAAATACGAGTGTCCATTTGTTGTGTTCATCGAAAATGTTTTATTTTAATAAAGTTTGTCCAATAAACCGCACAGTTCAGTTTTATTTCACTTTAGTGAGATTTTATTAGCGTTGTTATGTCGCTAATTGACTCCTATTGACATAAAGAAATAAAGTAATTATCAACTAATGTAACTAACTATTACATACATATCCATCTCCACAAATGTTTGTCCTTTTTTCATGAGACTCTCACTAACAACAGACTGTCATTAGAGAAATAGTCTTGGGTTCGTTTTTTTCATTTTATTAATTATTATGAATGGGGGTGCACAGTAGCAGAGTGGTTAGCGCTCCAGCTTCACAGCAAGAAGATTGTGAGTTCAAATCCCAACCAACCCAAAACATTGGGTTCTCAAACATCATTGGCTTAATCTGGTCTATCTTTGAGGAGTCTGCATGTCCTCCCTGTGTCACCATGGGCCCTCTCCGGGCACCCCAGCCTCCTCCCACCGCCCAAAGACATGCATGTATAGGTTAATTGGAAAATCTAAAGTATCCCTAGTGAATGAATGTGAGAGTGAATGGTTGTCTGTCAATGTTCATCTCTAAATGTCAGTCCTGATTAGAACAAACTGGCCACCTTCCAGGGTGTAAAGGTTTCATTTGTTTATTCATTTGCTTAACATTGCACTTTATATACTAGTCAAATATTTAATGACCCATAACTCCCTACTTGTAAAAAATTAAGCATTAAGGGTTTTAATAGAAAATTGAAAACAGTGACAAAACTGTGGACGGGGCTTTTGAAGCTGCAGCTTGGCCACATTGAAGCCTGTTCCAAAGACTCATTAGGACTGACCCAGGACTCTAGCCTTGGCTTGAGAGGAGCCCACTCTGGAGGAGACACCTCCGAAGGAAGGATCCTGGCAGTTGGGAAACGGACAACATATTTGTGGACAGTAAATTTCTTGGTGCATCTGCAACATTAACTTCCTGCAACTTACTGGTAAACTTCCTTTTAGCTGTAACACCACTAGGGGCAGTGTGGCTTGTCCTTAAGGGACAGCACACTCCCCGCCTGGTGTAATACTTTATACCACTACACATCCTCACAATGAAACAGTAAGATATAGGTCTTAAGTACACCTTAGAAGTACCTTGCTTAAAAACCTTAACTTCAACTTTACAAACGTGGTTATCTTGTCTTCTGACTCTTTCTGGTGTTGGAGACTTTTGGAGACTGACATGAAAGCATGTATTGCTCTTATTCTCAACAAGCAATGAGAGCAGGAGATGTTCACCCTCAGCGCCCAGAGTCCAGAGTCTGCAAATTAATCGTTTGCTGAAGTATTTTCTGTTGTCTCTGTTTGGTCCATTTAGATTGTTAATGTAGATTGTTGTCCGACGTCCTTTTTGGTAATGTTCACAGCCTTCTCAGTAAATTCCCTGTAATATTGCTAAATCTGAATTACCAGAACAGATTTAGTTTTAAATCGGTTCTGGTAAAATGCAGGAACACTGCTGAGAAAGACTGCATGTGTGAATGAGTCTTAAGTGTATTCTGGAGAAGACTGGCTTCATTTTCTACTTTAAGACAGTCTTTACAATGAAAGGAAACTACAGTAACCTTGTTCTGTATTCTTGTCTAGTCTGAACCACTGTAAACAAGCCCCTGCTCCACATCCTCGACTGTTGCCAGTTCTCTTAATTTCAGCTGTTATTGCTTTGTGCAGAAAAGGTGGTGTATGATTTTGGGCAGATGCAGGGATTTCATTGTAGCTCAGTGAGTAGCATTCGAGGAAGACAATTGTAAATGGCTTCAAGGTGGAAGACTGATTGGAAATGATGGAAGATATACATTAAATGGAAAAGATTTCTATTGAGACTACAAGCTGAACTCTGCACTGCAAGAGAAATAAGTGGATAAGAAATCTTAGAAACAGCCAATGTGTGGTTTGTCCAGTCACTGCCCAATAAAGTCACATTTACTTTATTTTCTTTACTTTACTATTTTATTTTGCATTATGGTCGACGTTTTAAACTTTGAGTGAATTGGTGAATCTAAATTGCCAGAAGCGAATGAATGTGAGTCTGAATAGCTGAATTTTGCCCACGTTTCTCCTAAAATCAGGTTGTCAGGTCAAAACTTGAGAAAATGTAAGCTCAGGTTGTCTTTGAAATGAGGAAAAACAAGTTTAATACAACATAAACTGATCATTACCTGTAAAAGAATTGGGTTACTGCCTTAGAACTGAGAAGTATTGGAACACATCGATAAACTGCAGAGACTCTGGATGTCTTAAGCAGGAGAAGTTTATTACCATCACATACAGGCCCGGAGACAGTTGAACAGTCAACACAGCGTAGTATTGAACATTCAAGTCTGCCCATGCTTTCATAGGACGGAGCTTATAAAACCTCAGAAGGTCAGTGCACAAACAATGCAATAACAAAAGAGATGTTATTCAGTTGTTATTCAGCTGATAAGGCTTGAGGTTGGAGACATGTTATCCTACAGATGTCTGAGTCTATCTGTTGACAGAGCCCAAGGCTCAGGGCATCACAACCTTACAATAGATCCAAAATTCTCCAACAATGACCTACTTTACATTACTATGACTCTTTTGTTTATAAGGCGAGGTTGTAAACAGGTGAATCTGCTGAATGTTTGTGGTGCACAGTTCAGTTACAGTACGGTCTTAAAGCCTTTTAGTGCACACCTCCTCGTTCCTTGTACAAAGTAAAGTAGCAACAAACATCAATTTGTTGAATGCTCATCAATATTTATTTAACAATAAAAGCAATAATCTCGTCATCTAATATACTTTCATGTTCTGATATGATAATCTCATCGTCTGATATGATAATCTCATCGTCTGATTTGATAATCTCATCGTCTGCAGCTGAAGCAGAGCGTGGAGGCTCCAACTGAACTGCATCAACCGTGAGTCCCACGTTGCAGTCGTCAGGTCTGAGCGAGACTGTGTCCTGGTGTGGCCTTTTCCTGGTGTGAGTCCTCTGGTGTCTCTTTAAGGTTGAACTGTCTCTAAAGCACTTGTCACACTGGTCACAACGATATGGCTTTTCTCCAGTGTGAGTGCGCCGGTGTGTCTTTAAGGCTGTACTGCCGCTAAAGCACTTGTCACACTGGTCACAACGATATGGCTTTTCTCCAGTGTGAATCCGCTGGTGTGTCTTTAAGGATGTAGTGTCACTAAAGCACTTGTCACACTGGACACAACGATATGGCTTTTCTCCCGTGTGAGTCCGCTGGTGTTTCTTTAAGGTTGAACTGTTGCTAAAGCACTTGTCACACTGGTCACAAAAATATGGCTTTTCTCCAGTGTGAGTGCGCTGGTGTGTCTTTAAGTCTGAACTGTTGCTAAAGCACTTGTCACACTGGTCACAAAAATATGGCTTTTCTCCAGTGTGAGTCCGCTGGTGTGTCTTTAAGGCTGTACTGCCGCTAAAGCACTTGTCACACTGGTCACAACAATATGGCTTTTCTCCAGTGTGAGTCCGCTGGTGTTTCTTTAAGGTTGAACTGTTGATAAAGCACTTGTCACACTGGTCACAAAAATATGGCTTTTCTCCAGTGTGAGTCCGCTGGTGTGTCTTTAAGGATGTAGTGTCACTAAAGCACTTGTCACACTGGTCACAACGATATGGCTTTTCTCCAGTGTGAATCCGCTGTGAGTTCTTAAATGTGAAGACTGGCTAAAGCTGTGTCACACTGGTCACAACAATATGGCTTTTCTCCAGTGTGAGTCCACATGTGAGTTCTTAAATGTGAAGACTGGCTAAAGCTGTGTCCACACTGAAAACAACAATATGGCTTTTCTCCAGTGTGAGTCCGCTGGTGAATCCTTAAGAGATAACTGTATATAAAGCACTTGTCACACTGGTCACAACGATATGGCTTTTCTCCAGTGTGAGTGCGCCGGTGTGTCTTTAAGGCTGTAATGCCGCTAAAGCACTTGTCACACTGGTCACAACGATATGGCCTTTCTCCAGTGTGAGTCTGCTGGTGTTTCTTTAAGCCTGAACTGTATCTAAAGCACTTGTCACACTGGTCACAACAATATGGATTTTTCTTCAGTGTGATATTCTCCTCAGTGTGAAGACCGCCGACAACCTTTAAATAAAACACAAAATAACTATTTGCTGTATTTCAATATTTCGCCTCGTCATACTGACAGTTTCACTGACCGGTAAATAATGTATAAATAATAATAATGTGGGTTTAAATCTGTGGTGTAGGTCACACAGGGTCACATGGTCAAAGATGAGGAAGCTCAGTCAGAAGAATTTGTCTGATGTCCCACATTAATCTCCAACCACGTCATATCTAGTAACTTTTCACAACAAACATGCTCTGTGCTTTAATACAAACCGGCCTGTTCACACCAAAACTAACTTGGATCTGAACTAGTTTAAGTCAGATTTGAACAGGTTTTAGATGGATTTGAACAGGTTTAAGTAGGACTTGAACAATCAGTTTGAACAGGTCTAACATGGATTTGACCAAGTTTTAAATGGATTTGACCAGGTTTAATATTCATACAAACAGGGTTTAGTTTCATTGTAAAAGGTTTTAGAAGGAATTGTACAGGTTTTAGATGAATTTGATAAAGTTTAAGGTGGATTTGAATAGGTTTGAACAGTTCAGTTTACCTCAGCTTAGACCAAGCCCAGTCCAACACATGTTGACTTTAAAACAGGTGAGTTTACCTGAGCAGATGAAGTGTCTGTGTCCTGTGGTTTGACCTCCATTGGTAAATCTTCAAACTGGATTAGAAGGATTTTCTTAAAGTAATTAAACCGTCTCAGAGAAGACAATAGTCAATTTAAATCAGAATACACTCTGTATGTAATGTTGTGGTGTGTTCCAACGTGGGATTTATAGCGACACCTAGTGGACAATATGTAGACTCCTGCAGGACATGCTTTGTCTGTGAAGAAAAAAAAACAGTGAAAATATGTGAATTTCAGAAACAAAATCAGTTCAAATCATTAATGGCTTTAACCTTTTTCGCAATGTGTATTACACCTCTGACCAACAATGAGTCTGCCCTCCCTAAACGAGCCAGTAAAGGTTGGCAGATAGCTAACAGCTAGTCCCTAACCCCTCAGTCACTATATAGTGCTGCACTATATAGAGGACTATGTAGTGCACTCAATTTGATAACGGTTTCGGACACTACACGTCTGTATATATGTCGCCGGAAGTCACGTGACTTCGGCACACGTTAAAAAAAGTTGGCTAAACTCCGCTGATAATGGACTTTTGTAATACCCTCTGGCAGGAATTTAGTGATATAAATATTAATAGTAACACGCCTACGTGTTTTATTCAACAAGCCTCGTCTTATTAATGTCCAAAACGGACTGGATTGTTGCAACTATTTTCTGTCTCAGACGAAGCTCTTATATCTGCGTCTGTATGAGCTCAGGTTCAGCTAACGTTAGTGATTTTACACCTTAACGGTTTATTAATCACAATTTATAACTAAATACGTTTCCACAACGTGTAAAACGTGTGTCTTTAACTTGTTTCTTTCAAACTTGTTGTTTATAGTGAAACATGTCACTCTCCGACTATAATTTGCAAAGTATTATGGTCTATTTCAACTCTAGTGACCATCACTGCTCACTTCTTTTACCGATGCATTATGGGAAACTTTGAGTGCACTACATTTCAGTTACTAGACATTCGGACACAACTACAAAATGGAGTAATGACTATAAAGTGCGTTGATTCGGACACAGTCATTGTTTGAGGACTGGTCTCGTTTATTGTTCCAATTGACTCATTTGTTTTGTAAAACTGTAAAGCAGCCAAAATGCATAAAACAAATGAAGCCTACATTATAACTTCAACACGTGTAAAGTCACATTCTATATGACTAACAGTAGCATATCCTAACACCAATATGCATTTTTCACTGTAGAAATACCATTACATTGAACACAAAAATATAGCGCTAGCTTCATGCTAACTCACAATGGAAAATCCCATAGACGGGCTAACGCTAATCGGCGTCGCGGTCGTTTACTACAAAATAATCCACTTAGCTCTCAAAACAGGACATAAAACATCATAACATGACCACAAACTTACAGGCATGTGTTTCCGTTTGGTCTGTAGAAGACAATTAGCGTGAATTCAACGTCCTCTGGAGGAAACCAGGCGAAGGTGTGTTCCTTTCGGTTCCAAACCCACAATGCACCGCAAGTGTTTTGAAAACAAAGGCGGTAGAAAAGGAAAAGGAAGTAAGGCTTAAAACGGAGAATTTTCAGTTTAAATACGAGTGTCCATTTGCTGTGTTCAACGAAAATGTTTTATTTGAAAACATTTGTCCAATAAACTACACAGTTCAGTTTTATTTCACTTTAGTGAGATTTTATTAGCGTTGTCATGTCACTAATTGACTCCTATTGACATAAAGAAATAAAGTAAATATCAACTAATGTAACTAACTATTACATAGATATCCAGCTCCACAAATGTTTGTCCTAGGGGGCAGTGTAGCTTGTCCTTAAGGGACAGCACACTCCCGGCCTGGTATAATACTTTATACCACTACACATCCTCACTATGAAACAGTAAGATTACCTCCAACATAGGTCTTTAATACACCTTAGAAGTACCTTACTTAAAAACCTTAACTTCAACTTTACAAACGTGGTTATCTTGTCTTCTGACTCTTTCTGGTGTTGGAGACTTTTGGAGACTAACATGAAAGCATGTATTGCTCTTATTCTCAACAAGCAATGAGAGCAGGAGATGTTCACCCTCAGCGCCCAGAGTCCAGAGTCTGTAAATTAATCGTTCGCTGAAGTATTTTCTGTTGTCTCTTTTTGGTCCATTTAGATTGTTAATGTAGATTGTTGTCCGACGTTCTTTCTGGTAATGTTCACATTTGTTCACAACACAGCCTTCTCAGTAAATTCCTGGTATTATTACTAGATCTGAATTACCAGAACAGATTTAGTTTTAAATCAGCTCTGGCGAAGAGAAAATTCTTGGTTGTCTTTGAAATGAGGAAAAACAAGTTTAATACAACATAAACTGATCATTACCTGTAAATAATAAAACAAAAATAAAACAATTTCACAATCATTTCAATACAGATGATACACATTGGAAGCTTACAACATCTTCAGAAACAATTACCTTAAAATGATCACAAAATCTTGATGCAATCGAATTATTAAATAAAAGAACAGTCCATTTCTTTACACTGAGCATTGAGACAGGGTAATGAGGGGCAACGTGGGGCAAAGGCGAGCATCCATTTTGTCATCCAAGGAAGGGTAAGCCAGGGACACGGATCCAGGGGCACTGGCAGGGGCAAAGAGTCCATGAGGCAAAACGTTTCCAGTGTAGAAGTATTCCATGAGGCTCTAAAGGTCATGCCTTAACCTTGTCGTAACATAGGATTATTATGCCCGATACGAGTTCCCTAACTCATCTCCAAGTGAATCCATTTTGTCCAGGCTCCTCAGGTGAAACAGTCTTCTTCAAAGCTCAACACTGATAAGTTGAAATGGATTCATTCATTCATTCATTTTCTACCGCTTATCCCACTTTGTGGGGTCGTGGGTGGCTGGAGCCTATCCCAGCAGCGCTGGGCCTTAGGCGGGGTACACCCTGGACAGTGGCCAGTTCGTCGCAGGGCTGACAGACGCAGACATTGACAGACAACCATTCACTCTCACATTCATCCACTAGGGGCACTTTAGAGTCACCAATTCACCTATACATGCATCTCTTTGGATGGTGGGAGGAAGCCGGAGATCCCGGAGAGAACCCACGGAGACACGGGGAGGACATGCAGACTCCTCACAGAAAGACCAGAGTTAGCCAATGATGTTTGGGTTGGCTACAATCAGATTTTAAACACTTAATTTTTAACCTTAGCTTCTGCAGCCATTACTAAGTAACAAATACTCCTTTTAAGACCATAACTGTGCTTTTCACATTCACAAATGCATCAGTGTTACATGAATTACAGAGAGGACTAATGCATACTATTATACATAAACTTCACACAGTATTCACAATGCATTCACTTGTCTCCTTTTATCTGAAATAAAAGCATTTCCTTTATTTGTATTCATCTCTACATAAAACAATATAACAGAAATTATTTCTTTGATATTAAGAAACATAACTGTCAGAACCTAGATGTTGCTTTACTCTGTTGTTTTCCCCTTTGTGTTATTTCAGAGGCTACTTTTATTATTTGCATTATTTTTAGACCCAAAAGATTTGCTTATTATCTAAGTTAATTGATTGTATTTGCAAAGAACACTACAGTTGTCCCTCACTATAACGCGGTTCACCTTTCGCGGCCTCGCTGTTTCGCGGATTTTTTTTTACAGCGTATGAACGCGCATTGTGTTATGCGTCCTGATTGGCTAAGGGACTGTAGACAATTGTCAATCAATCTCCTCCGTGCCGTGTCTCCTTTTCAGTACAGAATGCGTTCGGCCAAACTTACATAAATGTTCGATCGCTAGCAGTGTGACTCTGAAGTGCTGTATGTTTGCAAGTTTTCTCCCGACAAAACCCACAATGTGGACGAAACGTTCTGCACCGACAAAGGCACCTGCGGTCGCACCCAAAAGACAGAGGAAGATGCTAAGGTTTGAACTTTGAGAGTGTTTAAACAAGAGAGAAATGTGAGAAAATGTTAATGCCTGTCTGAGAAAAGTGTATAAAGTGTGGTGAGGGGTTTTACAGCCTTAAAACACATATAATTGTAAAAAAATAAAGCTACTTCGCGGATTTCGCCTATTGCGGGTTATTTTTAGAACGTAACCCCCGCCATAAACGAGGGACCACTGTATTGCAATTTCACCAGATTTTAAGACACATGTTATACTGGTAAAATACATACTTAATCCACACCTCTAATGCAGTTTCCACAGAAACCTGAGCAGCATTAGTTCAAATTACTCTACATGTTCCTCCTTGAGTAGTAAGTGGAAGGTCTAGTATTTTCCTTGTCATTCTCTATCATAGGTTACTTTGTCTGCAGCAGAAAGTTTACACATTAATGGGGTGTGTTAGGCCACTATCTTTATTTATATCTCCTTTATCTTAGAATAAAATAATCTAAAAGGCATGTACCATAAGGCTGGTCGTATGGGACTCAGCGGTAAGCCTCCACACCCCTGCAGACTGTCAGGGAGCAGGACCCGCACTTTTCCAAGTTCTATGAAAGGTCCGTTCCTGCCCCCTGGAATTCAGCTTAATATTGTTTAGGTAACCAGGTAGCTTTGATTTTTTAACATGTGTAGTACTGTTCGGAAATAGTTGATTACAACATTTACTTTTACTTACTAGTTACTATAGATTTATTTCTAACCACTTCAGAACCATTGACACCAAGCGAAGTCAGTAAAACTGTGTGAATATATTGATAACAGCTGCAGATGAGAGGAAAACCAAAACCAGTTAAGATGTTTGGAAACAACAAATTGATGGTGTGTACATGATGTGACGTAGTGCAATATTGACATTGAAAGTCTTGCATTTAAAACTTTAATGCAATTTCAATTCAACGTAGCAATTCAGATATTAAGCAACTTTCCAAAAGGATACTGGTGTTAATCCCAGGTGACTATGTGGATGCTGGATTGGACTGATCCCAACAGGAACCTTATCTTTTTGGTGTTTGCCTGTAAACATCAACAGTCTCTGGCTGGTAGAGGGCCGTCATTAGATCTTACCTTCTCAATTCAAGCCTGTGTAATTGGCTGCTGGTATGGATCTCCACTGCTTTTGGTATCTTTTGATAACACACATCTGAGATATTAAGGAGATACTTTTATCAACGATTACAAGCGGCATTATTGTTTAACAGAACATTAAGATCCTGAAGGCTGTTGCCATCTGGGTCAATATAAACTTTCAAACCTTTTTCCTAGTATGAGGAGAGAAAAAGGAATGGCTAATGTGAACCAGAAGACAATGCATTCAACAAAACACTAAGTTCCAATATTCATGTCATGAATCATGTGGGTTACAGACACTTAATAGGACATACAGCACATAACAGATAACACAATTATGGTAATAAAGATCTACTGCAGCATCCAGAAATATAACCAGCCATTGTTTGCTTGAAAACTTCTAAACACTTTTTATTGTTAAAGTTATTAACTGATTCTACAGTCACCACAGTGGTAGCAAGAGCCAGGTACAGTTTCAGAGATAATTCTTTTTTCCTGATTGTATCACACGTGCACATTTAAACTAATAGGCGCCTATCCCAGTGAATTAATAATTCGAAAGAAGGTTCCCTAGAATCTCCCCGAAAACATTAAGCATTAAACATTAATCACATTACTACTGTCGTGAATGTTTGTGGTGCACAGTTCAATTACACTACGGTCTTAAAGCATTTTAGTGCACACCTCCTCGTCCTTGTACAAAGTAAAGTAGCAACAAACATCAATTTGCTGAATGCTCATCAATATTTATTTAACAATAAAAGCGATAATCTCGTCATGATATACTTTCATGTTCTGACTTGATAATCTTATCGTCTGATATAATCTCATCTTCTGATTTGATAATCTCGTCTGATATGATAATCTCATCGTCTGCGGCTGAAGCAGAGCGTGGAGGCTCCAACTGAACTGCATCAACCACGAGTCCCACGTCGCTGACGTCAGGTCCAAGCGAGACTGTGCCCTGGTGTGGCCTTTTCCTGGTGTGAGTCCTCTGGTGTCTCTTTAAGACTGTACTGGTGCTAAAGCTCTTGTCACACAGGTCACAAGGATATGGCTTTTCTCCAGTGTGAGTCCTCTGGTGTGTCTTTAAGGTTGAACTGTTGCTAAAGCACTTGTCACACTAGTCACAACAATATGGTTTTTCTCCAGTGTGAGTCCGCTGGTGTCTCTTTAAAGTTGAACTGTTGATAAAGCACTTGTCACACTGATCACAAGGATATGGCTTTTCTCCAGTGTGAGTCCACTGGTGTGACTTTAAATCTGATCTTTGTGTAAAGCACTTCTCACACTGGACACAACGATATGGCTTTTCTCCAGTGTGAGTCCAATGATGTTTTTTTAGGTTTGAACTGTTGCTAAAGCACTTGTCACACTGGTCACAACAATATAGCTTTTCTCTGGTGTGAGTCCACCTGTGTTTCGTGAAGTTTGAACTATCTCTAAAGCACTTCTCACACTGGTCACAATAATATGGCTTTTCTCCAGTGTGAGTCCGCCGGTGTTTCTTTAAGACTGAACTGTTTCTAAAGCACTTGTCACACTGATCACAAGAATATGGCTTTTCTCCAGAGTGAATCCGCATGTGAATTACTAACTTTGAAGGCTGGCTAAAGCTGTGTCCACATTGGTCACAACGATATGGCCTTTCTCCAGTGTGAGTCTGCTGGTGTTTCTTTAAGCCTGAATTGTATCTAAAGCACTTGTCACACTGGTCACAACAATATGGCTTTTTCTTCGGTGTGATATTCTCCTCAGTGTGAAGACCGCCGACAACCTTTAAATAAAACACAAAGTAACTATTTGCTGTATTTCAATATTTCGCCTCGTCATACTGACAGTTTCACTGACCGGTAAATAATGTATAAATAATAATAATGTGGGTTTAAATCTGTGGCGTAGGTCACACAGGGTCACATGGTCAAAGATGAGGAAGCTCAGTCAGAAGAATTTGTCTGATGTCCCACATTAATCTCCAACCACGTCATATCTAGTAACCTTTCACAACAAACATGCTCTGTGCTTTAATACAAACCAGCCTGTTCAGACCAAAACTAACTTGGTTCTGAACTAGTTTAAGTCAGATTAGAACAGGTTTGAGTTGGACTTGATCAAGTTTTAGATCAATTTGAACAGCTCTAACATGGATTTGAACAAGTTTTAAATGGATTGGACCAGGTTTAATATTCATATGAACACGGTTGAGATTCATTGTAAAAAGTTTTAGAAAAATTTGAACAGGTTTTAGAAGGAGTTGTTCGGGTTTTAGATGAATTTGATAAAGTTTAAGGTGGATTTGAATAAGTTTGAACAGTTCAGTTTACCTCAGCTTAGACCAAGTCCAGTCCAACACATGTTGACTTTAAAACAGGTGAGTTTACCTGAGCAGATGAAGTGTCTGTGTCCTGTGGTTTGACCTCCATTGGTAAATCTTCAAACTGGATTAGAAGGATTTTCTTTAAGTAATTAAACCGTCTCAGAGAAAACAATAGTCAATTTAAATCAGAATACACTCTGTATGTAATGTTGTGGTGTGTTCCAACGTGGGATTTATAGCAACACCTAGTGGACATGTAGACACCTGCAGGACATGCTTTGTCTGTGAAGAAAAAAAAACAGTGAAAATATGTGAATTTCAGAAACAAAATCAGTTCAAATCATTAATGGCTTTAACCTTTTTTGCAATGTGTATTACCCTTCTGACCAACAATGAGTCTGCCCTCCCTAAACGAGCCAGTAAAGGTTGGCAGATCGCTAACAGCTTCAAACAGGAATCCCCTCCCTAGTCCCTAACCCCTCAGTCACTATATAGTGCTGCACTACATGGGGAACTACGTAGTGCACTCAATTTGAGAACGGTTTCGGACACTACACGTCTGTTTTTCTGTCGCCGGAAGTCACGTGACTTCGGCACATGTTAAAAAAAGTTGGCTAAACTCCGCTGATAATGGACTTTTGTAATACCCTCTGGCTGCAATTTAGTGATATAAATATTAATAGTAACACGCCTACGTGCTCAACAAGCATCGTCTTATTAATGACTAAAACAGACTGGATTGTTGCAACTCTTTTCTGTCTCAGACGAAGCTCTTATATCTGCGTCTGTATGAGCTCAGGTTCAGCTAACGTTAGTGATTTTACACCTTAACGGTTTATTAATCACAATTTATAACTAAATACGTTTCCACAACGTGCAAATCTTGTGTCTTTAACTTGCTTCTTTCAAACTTGTTGTCTACAGTGAAACATGTCACTCTCCGACTATAATTTGCAAAGTATTATGGTCTATTTCAACTCTGCTCACTTCTTTTACAGATGCATTATGGGAAACTTTCAGTGCACTACATTTCAGTCACTAGACATTCGGACACAACTACAACATGGCATAATCACTATAAAGTGCGTTGATTCAGTCATTGTTTGTGGACAGATCTCGTTTATTGTGTCAATTGACTCATTTGTTTTGTAAAACTGTAAAGCAGCCAAAATGCATAAAAACAAATGAAGCCTGTATTATAAACTCAACACGTGTAAAGTCACATTCTATATGACTAACAGTGGCATATCCTAACACCAATATGCAATTTTCACTGTAGAAATTATATTGAATACAAAAAATATAGCGCTAGCTTCATGCTAACTCCCAATGGAAAATCCCATAGACGGGCTAACCTTAAATGGCGTCGCGGTCGTTTACTACAAAATAATCCATTTAGCTCTCAAAACAGGAAATAAAACATCATAACATGACCACAAACTTACAGGCATGTGTTTACGTTTGGTCTGTGGAAGACAATTAGCGTGAATTCAACGTCCTCTGGAGGAAACCAGCCGAATGTGTGTTTCTTTTGGTTCCAAACCCACAATGCACCGCTAAAGAACCTTTTCACGCGTTGCGTCACACAACCGGAAGTAGCAAAACTCCAAAGTTGACTTCCGGTCCCATTATTTTCCGATATATTGATCAGGAAAAGTGTCTCAATCAACCTGGAAATCTAACTGTAGTGTTCTATTTTGCTCATCAAACAAGCAGAGCCATCCATGTTTAAGCTTTCACGACTTTCCATCAGATAAGCAGCTGCGATCTTGCTGGGTGAATGTAATCAGAAGAGATTAGAGCGCCACATTTAAAAATTCTTCGAGGGAGCACATACGTTTGTGGGCTTCATTTTAAGAAGGATGATATTTAGTTATTTTGATTTCCATCCAAATTTGCTTGAATTGATTTGGTAAGTAAGCCGAGCCGACAGTCAACATATGAGCGAGCCGGGAACAGAATGGGCGTTACTGTGAGATCAGGTGAGGACAGGATTTAAATGACGAGCGTGTAAAAACGATGTATTCTGTCTGTGGATATGTTTCTACTCGGTCACATTTTATTTTTACAAATATTTTATTTATAATCACTGATGCGTTATCTGATGTACATAAACACAAAAAGACCATAAGCTACAATATCAGAAAATCTACCAAAATGTTTGTAAAATTTGATGAGCTCGGCTTTTTTTGGGAAAATCGTGAAAGCTTAAACATGGATGGTTCTGCTTGTTTGGTGAGCAAAATAGAACACTACAGTGACATTTCCAGGTCGATTGAGACATTTTTCAGATCAATATATAGTAAAATTATGGGGCCGGAAGTCAACGTACAAAGTGTTTTGCTACTTCCGGTTTCGTCACGCACAGCGTGAAAAGGGTCAAGTGTTTTGAAAACGAATGTGGTAGAAAGGGAAAAAAAAACTAAGGCTTAAATCAGAGAATTTTCAGTTTAAATCCGAGTGTCCATTTGCTGTTGTTTTATTTGAAAACATTTGTCCAATAAACTGCACAGTTCAGTTTTATTTCACTTTAGTGAGATTTTATTAGCGTTGTTATGTCGCTAATTGACTCCTATTGACATAAAGAAATACAGTAAATATCAACTAATGTAACTAACTATTACATAGATATCCATCTCCACAAATGTTTGTCCTTTTTTCATGAAACTCTCACTAACAACAGACTGTCATTAGAAAAATTATCTTGGGTTCGTTTTTTCATTTTATTAATTTTTCTAAAGGCTTCATTTGTTTATTCATTTGCTTAACATTGCATTTTATATAATAGTCAAATATTTAATGACTCATAACTCCCTACTCGTAAAAAAAATAAGCATTAAGGGTTTTTAATAGAAAATTAAAAACAGAGGCAAAATTGTGGACGGGGCTTTTGAAGCTGCAGCTTGGCCACTTTGAAGCCTGTTCCAAAGACTGGGTCCTGGGTCAGTCCAGAGGACACATGTGACCACAGATAGATACCAGACTAGATTCGTTTTAGTTAACTACCTTAGTAAGAACTTTTTTTT
>CM072150.1:2397333-2416483 GCA_036850595.1 Rhyacichthys aspro | reverse complement strand
TGTAATTCTGTAATTTAAAATCTTCTTAAAATCTTTTATTTTTTATTTCCCTAAAGCACTTTGAATCACTGAGTCTATGAACAAACCTGCCTTGATCTAATAGTGGCTCTTCAAGTACTTTATAATCCTGCACTATACAATTGCAGCCTTTTATATGTATTATGACTCTTATATTTGTTCCCATGAGTCACATTTCCTTGAACTGATTTTATATAACGATCTTTAAAGAAACTACTATTCGTTTTTCTTTTTCCCCTGTTTCTACAAATTGTATTAAAATTGTTTCTAAGTGTGACAAACATCAGGAGATTCTCTTTCCTCCAGGACTTATTATAAAAGAAGGTTTTAAAGAAGGCATCTGGACGTAGGTTTGGACTCTGTCTTATGGACTTTTAGAAACTTTTATTGCTGTTTTTGTTTGTTTCGATTGTTTTGATCCAATTGTGTCACTTTCCTCTTTCTGTTTCTCTTCTTTTATTGACATAGTCTTTTAATGAAGTGAGTGTTGTATTATAATCACACAAAAAAAGCAAATGGAAAATAAAGTGAATCTGAATCTGAGCTTGACGGTTAGATGTTTTGTGACTTTATTGATTCTAAGTTCAGTTTATGAGAGCCCAAAATCCCAACATTAAGAGAGGAGTTTAACATAACTCTTTGTAAAATTCTCTTTCTTCTCTAAACTTAAACTTATTTTTGTCTCTTGACGAGGGAATGAACATCTCCTTCAAACCTACGATCTTCTTTAAAACTTTCTTGTGAATATTTGGGAACATATTTGCTGCTCAATCGATACAAATAGATGAACATTTTCCTCCAAAACATGTGGGACATAAATGTATTAGCACCGTGACCATATTTCAGGGATCTCCAAACTGGGAACCTTACTGTTTTTTTTCCCACGAAGCCACTTGAAGATGAAAAATATAATGTGTCGAGTGACTGTAAAGAACTGAGGCTGAAGACGGAGGTGGACTTGAATTATTTAGTTTCATCATTAATTAAATAAATCAGAAGTCATTTCTCTAAAGCAGACGAACATTTACAGCTGCATTAACCACAAGAAAGAAAAATGTGCCTGTTTTAATTATATTTCATTCACACATTCTTCTTTTTGTAATCTTTCATTTGTCAATCTTGCATTTTAACCACATCCTGTTTTATCAAATAATGTGTGTAATATTTGTTAAAATGTAGAAACATGGTCTGTTCCAAGAAGGAGTAGGTGGGTCCTTTCAACCATAATCTTCCTAAACCTCTCTTTTTCTTCAGGTTTTTCAAAATCCTTTAAAAACCTAGATTGAAGACACACAAATTTAGTTCAAGGGTCTTTTTTTGCTTCAGATTCTTCTGAGATTTTATGCAAAAACATCCCATCGACCTTTGTGCTCCTGGATTATTTCAGTTTGTGGCAGAAAGAACTGGTACAAAACTGCTTTAAGTTCCAAGTGAACATGTGTTATGATAAATATAAACTGGTTTTACACAAATTATTGAGAAGAATTCAGACACAGCTTCAGTGAAAATGGTCCCAGACTTTTATTAATAAACACATCTGAAAAATGGCTGAGGCTCTGGACCTGCAGCACCTCAACACTGAACAAACCAGAAGATGTGACCTTCACTTCAGATCAATATTCACATTAACAGCAGAATATGAATGAGTAGATTATATTTGACTTCAACAGTGACACCAGATAAAGCAGTGATTCAGGAGAAATAATCCAAACATCAGATGTGACTGTGTGAACCCCAGCGTCAGTCCAAGAGAAACATGAAGTCTGACTTTTATTGTCACAGTGAATATCAATAATCAATAATAAATAAACAGCAGTTATTATTACAACATTTACATTCCAGTTATTTGTGATACTGGTTTGAAGCAGCGTGACTCACACTGAGACAGTTTTCTGTGATACATTCACTGACTCCGTGAAGCCAGACAGCGGAGCGTAAACAGAGACCACAGCTCGCGCGCACTGCTTTGGTCTCGCTATAAGCCACATTACGCACGTGATCACAGACGAAAAGCGCGAAAAACACTCACTGTTTGTTTGTAAAATCCTGCACTGTGCGCTCGTGCTGTTGTACATGTATTACGCGCGCCTAGTGCCGTGCGTAAAGGTCCCAGTTTTACGCACAGACCCGTCCTCAGCCCCGGTGCACGAGCCCCCGGAGCTTGTCCCGGAACTCCTTCCTCATGAGGCAGTAGATGACGGGGTTGAGGCAGCTGTTGGTGTGCGCCAGGCACACGGTCAGCGGGAACACGTAGGTGTGCACCACGTAGTACGCCTTGTCCCAGTGGACCGCGTTCAGTTTGACCAGGACGCTCCACAGAGTGATGGCGTGGTTAGGCATCCAGCACAAGAAGAAGGACAGCACCACGATGGTCACGGACCTGGTGACGCGGGAGCGGCGCCGCGGGTTACTGCTCTTCATGCTGCGGTCCCGGATGACTTTGAGCAGCAGCAAGTAGCTGATGGACACGATGCACATGGGCAGCACGAAGCCCACGAGGATCTTCTGGATGTGGTAGAGCGCGAGCCAGTACTGGCCCCCGGGGAAGCGCAGCAGGCACAGGTTCTCTCCGGTCACGTTGCTGACGGTGGAGAAGATGGGAGTGGGCGCCGTGGCCACAGAAGCCAGAGTCCAGACGAAGGCGCACAGCCACTTGGCCGAGCACGAGCGCGGCGCAGCGCTGTTGTTGAGAACCGACGCCACGGACAAGTAGCGCGTGACGCTCATGGCCGTGAGGAAGAAGACGCTCGCGTACATGTTCATGACTGTCACGGACAGGATGATCTTACACATGGCGTCTCCAAAAGGCCAGCTGAAGTCCAGAGCCGTGTCCACGGCCCAGAAGGGCAGCGTCAGGACGAACTGCAGGTCCGTCACGGCCAGGTTCAGCACAAAGAAGTTGATCCGGGACGTCTTCCTCTCCTGCCGGACCCTGATGAAGAACAGCACCAGCAGGTTTCCCATGAGCCCCGCGGCGCACACCACGCTGTACACGAGGCAGATGAGGAGGCGCAGCACCGGGCTCCCGTCCGCGCTCACGTCTATGTCCTCCAGGTTACTGAAGAGCTCCAGCCCCGAGGACCAGTTCAGAGACACGCTGATGTTGTCCTCGCTCATGTTGGACCTGATCTACTCCAAAGACTGAGGCGCGCGCATCGGTCCGCTGTGACGCACGGACTGTGTCTCACATCATCCAGCTCCGGTCCTTTCTGTTACAGCTGCAGCAGTGACTGATGGGAGAGAGCGAGCCCCTCCTCCAGAAACATCCGGAGTCAGTCTGGTCCATAAAAGCGGCTCAGGACTGAGAGACATAAATAAACCCCCAATTAAAACTGTCACGGCTCCAAGTCAAAGACAAAGAGGAGGAGGATCAACCAGGACGCTTTTTATTTTGTTAGACTAAAAACTTGGATAAATTGGGTCTCTGTCGCCACCTAGTGTTCAATCTGAGGACTTTCAGTGTCACTGTAAACACCTGCACAGCTCCACGTGAACACACCTCAGGACAACGCAACAGTGACACCACACACTCAACCTGCTGCTGACACTGAGTCACATGGAAATAAAAAAGAGTCTGTGCTGCCCTTTTCACCTCCAGGATTATTCAGTATTTAGAAATCACACAGTATTCCACACTGACTCCTTCCAGTTGTTACCCCTATATTACTCTAAAGGTTTGCCCCAGAGCCTCCAGGAGCATTAAATATGAGAAACATTAGTCTCTTGTCAACATATACAAAGGTGAAACTGTTAAGATTTGTTTCTAGAGTAACATTATCACAAAAAAGGTAGACACTGTTTTACTTTTACTTGAAACTGTTTCCCACGACGCGTTTCAGATTGACCTGTGACCTTTCTGAGCACAGGGACCACACGCCTTTGACCTACGCCTTTATATAAAGTGCTTCTTTATGGGGTCCTAATATATTTTCTTTTGTTCAAATGGGACACAGACAGAGGAAGTGAAGGGTCGGGAAAGTTAATAAGAATCATTTCAGAGGCTGGAGATGGTGACATTTAGAAGCTTTTATAAAATTTGTAATTTGAGATTTTATCTTCATTTGAGTTTTACAAAAGTTTTCACACAAACAATAATTTCCTCTTTTTATGGGAACTGGTTTCAGTTGGATTTGAACCAGTTTTAGCCTGATTTCAACAGGTTTTTAGATAGATTTGAACAGATTTTAGATGGATTTGGACAGGTTTTAGTTGAATTTGAACAGGTTTTAGTCAGATTTGAACGGGTTTTAGTTTGATTTAAGCTGGTTTCAGTTGGATTTGAAAGTTTTTAGTTGAATTTGAACAAGTTTGAGTTGGATTTGGACAGGTTTTAGTCAGATTTGAACTGATTTTATTTATCTTTGTTGCATTGTCTGACGTGTGTGTGTTAGTACGTTACACAAATCCACTGAAAACTGAGTAGAAATGGCCTCAAAGCTTTTCTACAGATTATTTTTCTCACTAAAGTTTGATTTAGTGCTTTCTAATGTATATAGTGCACCATAAACCACAGAAACCAGAGACAGAGATGTAACAGAATGCATTTTATTACATCTAAACTTTTCTACATAAACGATAACATTCAATAAGTAAACAATGTCTTCCAATGCAGGTAATAAATATTTTTTTTTCACTTATTTGTACAAACTGACCCGGGTCTACTGTACACCACCGTCCTCCCAGAGTTCCTCCCGTCTTCAGCGCTGTCAGACCGAACCTGTGAGTGTCTTAAGGCAGTGAGCGTCAGCTTTAGTCCGACTCCAAAACCACGTCCCAGACTCTTAATCGGCCGCAGTCCTTGTCTTTTTTTTTACGTACGGCTTTCATCGTCTAAAAATATATAAAATAATTTATCCTTTCACTCCGGACTGACACATACAGACGTTTTTCACAGACATAATATACACACTTTTCCCTTTTAAGCGCAGAGGAGACACTGAAAAAGTTGATCGAAGTTTTTTTTTTTAAATTGAACTTCTCTCAATAGTGGCCTTGCCTTTTCTGTCCGTCCTGAAATGTCCGGACGCTGGCTGTGGTCCAGACTGAAGCTGCACAGAGGACGACAACAACACACTGTGCTTATCCATCGCTGCATTAAATCTGTTTTTTTTCTTTTTAACAAAGAAGCCAATCTTCGGGGAGAATGACAGCGAGAGGAAAAAAGAGCCAAGATAAAGCCGACTCCGACAGAATGGAGCTGTAAAGGGTGTTACGTAAAAAAAAGTTACCCCAGACAGACGGTCAGTACTTCATCTGCAAAACATTCAGTCTGCTCTCGTCTGGACTGGGCTTCAGACTGGAAATCATTTGGATTGTTACAGGAAGTTGGAGTGGAAAGAGTTAAAGGTGCATTGTGTAAAATGTAGCACGAAAGTTAAAAAATGAGGTTTTCAATCTTTGCATTTGTCCATAATGGAAAAAATACATTCAAAGACAAAATAAAACCCAGTGAAAGGAGCCATTACATGTTTCTATTGAACAAAAGGACAAGATCTCAGATACAAGGAGCTGCAACGAGTTTCCTCTGCAGAGAAGAGGAGCTCGGAGTAGGGCCGCTGCTCCTCCACATCCAGAAGAGTAGCTGGAATATTGCATTGACTGGATGCTAGAGTAATTAATTTGGTGGAAAAGTGGCGGCTGACGTTGTAATCTTTAAAAACTCTGACAGTTTCTTGTCAAATAAGACCTAGGTTTTAATTGGACTTCTTGGTGGGCCGGTTTAAACAGCCCAGTGGGTCGTATGTGGCCCAGGAGCCGTAGTTTGCACCTTACAGCTCTAGGACCTACAGAGGGAACACATGTTTCTTTTTGAATCCATTAAAGCAGATGCAGTTTGTGTCTTGTTGTTGTTGCTGATATAAGATTATATTATCAGTGCTCTTTGGCAGTGATTAATGTGATTAAAAATAAACTATGGCACAGGATTTATTTAAACCTGCCCAAAACTTGTGCACAGTATTGTAGCTTCTCCTTCTGTACTGCTGTGTTTGTCCAGTCTGGGCACCTGTAGGAACCAGAACAGGGGTTTATAACCTGACTCTGCTCCACGGAAACATCTGAGACGGCTCCTGTTGAAAGCGTTTGCAAAAGGCAGGTACTTTAAATGGAAAAATTGGTTGATTTTTGGATTTATCACCACAGTTTTATCCAATCAGAGCAGCTCCATTCATCTTTAAACCTAAAACACACTCAGAACTGTCAGAGCTGCCACATTATTGGACAAGTTTAGATGCTTATTTGCTTGGAGCAGTTTAAGATGGATCTTCTTGAGTTTGTAAACCAGCTGCAGCTCAAGATTATGTCTTTTATGGAGCTTTAAATGTCTTTTTTTATGCACTAGATTTCACACAGTGCACCTTTCAAATGAAAACACATTATTCTCGTTTTGAAGGGACCTTCCAGTCTGGCACCAGCGATTATCTTGTGTTTTTCGTCGAGAGGTTAATGTCTAGTGTGCGTCTCACCTCTGCGCAAAAATAAATAAGCAAAAAAAAAAATCACCCGACATCAACAACATCTGTACAATACATTCATGAGCGAACCCTGCGGAGTCCCGAAGCCTCACCTTCGCTTAAACCTGTGACGGTCGAGTGTGTTTAAAGCGCTGTCCCTCTGTCGTCGCCTGTTTCTTTGGGGGTCGGACAAAAGAAGCTTCAAGAGAAAGGTTCGAGGGACGTTCGTGACCGTTTTAAGACATTCCTTTTTTAAAAAATCCGTGGTAGCTCCGAAGCAGGCACTAGAGGAATCCCAGCGTCGATGTGCAGTTCACCACGAGTCCCTCAAAACTCTCCCTTTCGTTTTGACACTTTCCGGCGACGCAGACACAGAGGTGGCACACGACTTCTACTGCACTCGCTTTACGCTAAACATTATCAAAGTATTTTTGGCATTGTGCAAAAGTAAAGTACAACAATGAACGATTCCAGCGGAAAGCTTCGATCTGACAAACACACTTTAGAGCGAGAGGATGTGATTTATGAGAGATTCAGCAGGAGATGGTGCTTTATTAACTCAGGAATCATCTGTTTTTTTATTCATTACGTCAATGATGAGATGTTAATACGGTAGGAATCGTAACAGGCTTATAATACTATTGATAATTTACAAAACAAATGACTTAATATAATAATAACGGAAGCGTTTTATCTCCTGAAAGTCTGCAACAACTCACAAATTGTTCTGTTATTCTTTAGGTTCAGTAACTTTTTTAAAATCAGACTAAAATAGAGCCAAACAAAACAAAAAAACAACATAATGTGTGTGTTTTATGTTTTTAAACCGAGCAAAGGACACAAATAAAACAACAAATAGTGGAACAATGGCTCATATTAGTTATTATTATCAGTTTAACATGTTGGATTCACTGAGTAGAGATGGGGCTGAGGGTTTAATATGTTCGACAGTAGCTTTTTTTTGGCATAATTAGAAAACAAAACGATTCAGTTCTCATCTTAAGATCCTCGTTTAGTTCATAAGTTGCTCAGATATGAAGTCACGAATGAAAAAGTCACGTTAATCCCTGATGATTCATGAAATGAATCCATAAAGCATCAATTCCTGCATGAATCTGTGACACTTTTTCTCTGAAGCGTTACCGAAGAGTCTTGAAGCTTGTGCTGTGACACTGTAAAAAAATCGAACTAAAGAGAAATGGCTAAATTCCACTTACACACTCCCGTAGCAACAACCTGAAACTCTAAGGGAATGGATAAATATATATAGATATAGCTGTTTAAATATTATAAATAACTTAATAGCATAATCAAAATTATTAGTACACTGTGAAAGCTTTAAGGAGGAGGAAGAAAACTGAACGAAGGAGACTATTGTACATGACGACTGGCGAATGTATAAGCCTCAGAAGGAGAAAGCAAACCTCTTTAAAACAAGCAGCACACTCGACTGTCCGGCGCCAACGTACAAAAGTAAAAGAGGAAAATAGATTTTGTTCTCTGTACACAACGCCACTCTTCA
This sequence comes from Rhyacichthys aspro, assembly GCA_036850595.1. NCBI lineage: Eukaryota > Metazoa > Chordata > Actinopteri > Gobiiformes > Rhyacichthyidae > Rhyacichthys > Rhyacichthys aspro. The sequence goes on along the minus strand of CM072150.1, from coordinate 2,408,491 downwards.
GTTCCGTAAAAAAAAGAGCTTTTCTACACGGTTTGTGCCTGTTTGTCCGGCCGCTCCGACGTTAAATCCTCCATCGTCGAACAGCTTTGGGATCCGGACCGGTTTTCGTGAAAGGGAACCCTGGGTTTTTTTTGTGTGTGTTGAGCTGAACGTTACCCTGCGGTCGCAAAGTCAGTCGCCGTGTCCCGTCGAGTAGCTCCGCCTTAGTCAGTCTAACGAGATAACGTCAGGTATCCCGCCGTAAATAGCTGCCATGGCCGCCTCGCTGGTCCCGCGGCCGGCTAACACCCCAGGGTGCGACGAGTGCGAGGAGACGTGAGAGTTAGGGTGAGCGTCCCGCAGGCCCCCGGACGACGCCAGGCCGGTCCCGCCCGAGGAGCTGCTGACGCCGTTGGTGGGCGTGGCCAGCGAGGGGACGGAGGTGGCCCCCGACTGGGTGAGGTACATCTGGGACGGGACGGAGGAGGAGGTGCTGTAGGGCAGGAAGCGGTTCAGGAGCAGCTCGTGGTCGTCCGAGGCGGAGGCGGCGGCGGCGGCGGCCATGACCATGTTGTAATGCTGCAAAAAAAAAAAAAAAACAAGACGAGGAGGGAGTTTTGGGACGGAAAATACAGATCAAAAACAGATTTAGCAGCAAAAAAAAAAGGCATCTGACTGACGACAGTGAGTGTGTGCTGTCAGTGAGTAGGTATATTTACAATGCTGTGGAAAAAAAATCTGATTTCTTTTTATTTTTGTACATTTGTCACACTTTAATGTTTCAGATCATCAAACACACACAGATAACTCAACACAAAATGCAGATTCTATGTATTAAGAGGGGAAAAAGCTAGCTATCAACTTAACTGGCCCTATGTGAAAAAGTAATTGCCCCCCTAAACCTACTAACTGCTTGTGCCACTTGCTTTTTGAGATCTTCTCTCAAAAAAATCACAGTTAATTCACGATTTAACAAATACTTTTTCACAGATCTACGTTTGGTCTTTGTCTCATATTTAAATTTATTTGATGATCTGAAACATTTAATGCAAAAAAAATGAATATGCAAATAAAATAAGAAATCTAGAAGTGGGCAAACGCTTTTTTTTTTACAGTACTGTAGCTGCTCTGTTTACAAGCTGCAAAAAAACCCGACAAAAACACCACACGGAGGACCCAGAGTAGTGCTTCTTCACAAAACATTTCTATCTACTTCACCTAATACACATCACAGGTTAAGAGCATAATGTATAGAAGACATAGGGGCTGTGCAAAAATACTTCTACCATCTGCTAATGGTAAACACTCCACGTAACGGGAACATTAACCCAGATGGGATTTCAAACACACGCCTCTTAAGGGTCTAATGTAGTGATTCTTGTATAATGTTTATATATAATTTAGTGAAAAATACTGCTGCTGTTTATTTTTGATAACGTTGCTTTTTGAAAATTATATTAAACAAAAAGTATGTGAAAAAAAGAACTGTTTAATCGCCTAAAATCATACAGTAATAAGAATCTTTTGTGTCATCTAGACTTTATTTGAGAGGCTCTGGCCAATCACAGCTCGCTTCAGGAAAAAGGAGCGCTCCCATTGGTCGATACTGATGAAAACAGGAAGTTTTGAAACAGAACAGTGTATTTTCAGCTGAATATGTCTTTAACACAGAGAAAAAAGAAAAGCATCGACAGAGAAAAGGTAAAACACAGATAAATACTGTCAATTGAATAATGTTTAACGAGGAGGAGATAAGTCACAGCTAAGCTAACGCTAAACTCTAAACTTCAGTTTGGTCAAATGGATTAGTATTTTGGAGGAAAAACTGGTCTGGTTTTATTTTTTAATAAAAGAGAAGCAGGAGAGACAGGGACAAGAAAAGAAAAGCAGATATTATTTTATTTATTTAGTTCCTCTATTAAATGACAGCAACAGATACTATCATTTAATTTATAAAGGTTACAGCCGGGTTTACAGCATAACGAGACAGTTATTGTTCAATTAAATCTCTGTTTTCTCCTTCATACACAGATTATCTTAAAAATCGTGTGTTTTCCAGAGCTGCGTGTCCACTCTAGTCTTATCTAACCGAACACTTGTGTGAGAAGAAAATGGGACGCTTGACGTAACACAATAAAAGCGCTACACAAAGTGTTTTAGGTATTGTTTGTGAAATGTCCCATTGTCGTCGTGAAAAGAGAATTACACCAACTCCACTTTTTAAAGGAAGAAACCTAGACTATTTTATAATCTGAAGTCTCCAGAGCTTAGATTTTCTATTGTGATTCTGCAAAGTGGAAGCTCATAAATGAGAAAGACAGGTTTTTCTTTTGTGCGTCCTTTTTCAAAAACACAAAAAGCTGGATGTGGGCGGACGACAGGGAGCTTTTAAACTTATACAATCAAACAATACTGAGCTGCTGCCGACGCGGGACGCATCCGCTCGACTGAAACTGAACCTGCTCCGGAGCACTCACCTGATGATTGTCGCCTTGAAGAAAAGAGAAGAAGTTCAGCTCTAAAGAAGACGAAAGAGAAGAGTCAGAAAAAAGATAATAATCGAGCAAAATCTGAAAAGAGAATTCAAATATATGTCGTAGGAGCTCGGGTTATGGCAATTATATAATATTAATAATATTATATCAATATTTTAAATGAACTATGAGCAGGTCTGATCAACTATTGATTTGATTTAGGATTGTCTTCTGTTCTTTTACTTTTTGTGAAATAATAAAAATAAACATACTTTATATTTTACTTTTTATATCCACATCTGTGTTTGTACAGTTCTGTGAAAAACAATTAGTCTATTCTGGACTAGACCTGGTTTAGTCCTGGTTTAGACCTGGTTTAGACCTGGTTTAGACCTGGTTTAGGCCTGGTTTAGTCCTGGTTTACTCCTGGTTTAGACCTGGTTTAGTCCTGGTTTGGACCTAATTTAGTCCTTGTTTAGACCTGGTTTAGACCTGGTTTAGGCCTGGTTTAGTCCTGGTTTACTCCTGGTTTAGACCTGGTTTAGACCTGGTTTAGTCCTGGTTTAGACCTGGTTTAGACCTGGTTCAGACCGTGTTTAGACCTGGTTCAGACCTTGTTTAGACCTGGTTTAGTCCTGGTTTAGACCTGGTTTTGTCCTGGATCAGACCTGGTTTAGACCTGGTTTAGTCCTGGTTTAGTCTTGGTCTAGACCTTGTTTAGTCCTGGTTCAGACCGTGTTTAGTCCTGGTTTAGACCAGGTTTAGTCCTGGTTCAGACCTTGTTTAGTCCTGGTTCAGACCTGGTTCAGACCTTGTTTAGGCCTGGTTTAGTCCTGGTTTAGTCCTGGTTCAGACCTGGTTCAGACCTTGTTTAGTCCTGGTTCAGACCTTGTTTAGGCCTGGTTTAGTCCTGGTTTAGTCCTGGTTTAGACCTGGTTTAGTCTTGGTTTAGTCCTGGTTTAGACCTGGTTTAGACCTAGTTTAGTCCTGGTTTAGACCTGGTTTAGACCTAGTTTAGTCCTGGTTTAGACCTGGTTTAGACCTAGTTTAGTCCTGATTTAGTCCTGGTTTAGACCTGGTTTTGTCCTGGATCAGACCTGGTTTAGACCTGGTTTTGTCCTGGATCAGACCTGGATCAGACCTGGTTTAGTCCTGGTTTAGTCCTGGTTTAGACCTGGTTTAGACCTAGTTTAGTCCTGGTTCAGACCTGGTTTAGTCCTGGTTTAGTCCTGGTTCAGACCTGGTTTAGACCTAGTTTAGTCCTGGTTTAGACCTGGTTTAGACCTGGTTTAGTCCTGGTTTAGACCTGGTTTAGACCTGGTTTAGTCCTGGTTTAGTCCTGGTTTAGACCTGGTTTAGTCCTGGTTTAGACCTGGTTTAGACCTGGTTTAGTCCTGGTTTAGTCCTGGTTTAGACCTGGTTTAGACCTAGTTTAGTCCTGGTTTAGACCTGGTTTAGTCCTGGTTTAGACCTGGTTTAGTCCTGGTTCAGACCTGGTTTAGACCTGGTTTTGTCCTGGTTCAGACCTGGTTTAGACCTGGTTTAGTCCTGGTTTAGACCTGGTTTAGTCCTGGTTCAGACCTGGTTTAGACCTGGTTTTGTCCTGGTTCAGACCTGGTTTAGACCTGGTTTAGTCCTGGTTTAGACCTGGTTTGGACCTTGTTTAGTCCTTGTTTAGACCTGGTTTGGACCTGGTTTAGACCTGGTTTAGACCTGGTTTCTTCCGTGTTATTTCAGTCGTATTAAGTCGTGTAGAAGCGGGTTTGGAACGGTGTGTAGAGCGTGGAAGTCTTTCAAACATCACACTAAACAGATACTCTAGTCTGTGGTCTCGGGACGGCTGGGGGGGGCGGTACCTGACAGGTCGTTGGGCGTGTGGTAGTAGGGCCTGTAGTCCTGGATGAGCGGGGGCACGGGGGGGATGTACCCGGGGTCCACCGAGGGCATGCTGGGAGTACGACTGACGGGGGACGCCTGGTGGTGCTGGTTCAACACTCTGTGGAGGAACACAACCAGCTTTAACTACAACGCACTATATTTAGAATTAGGCTTTTTCTTATTTATTTATGAGGGATTTTCTGTCTTCTACTTCTTCCCAGACACTCAAGGCACGGATCATCAAACATTTACACATTTAACTCTTCTCTTTGTCACATCTAATGAATAACAAACTAAGAACGAAGGAAGGGTTGCACAGATTAGTCGACTTAACAGCTCCGCTGCTCTGGGACGACCCTTTACGATTCATTTTGATGCTTTTAACTGGATTTTTTGATGTATTTAATTTTATTCCCATTGCAGCCTACATCCCAGATCCTCAGAATTTTAGATATTTCCAGTTCAACCCGAAGACAAACAAGGGCTTCCTTCAATTGAAACCCTGGCTGCAATGTTCTACTGGTCAAAAATATGAGTCAAAGTGTGGCAAGCAAACTCAATTCTTTTTATATTGTTTACAAAAGAAGATGAGTGTAGGAACTTTACAAAAAAATACCTGGATTTATTAAACTTCGTACACAATCCTGCAAACAGTCTCCTCTTTGGAAATCTAATAAAACTCGAAATAAAGCAGAAATAAATGCACTTAAATCAGCTTCACGTCACGTCTTACTCAACTTGATTCAACCAAAAAAGCGACTTAATTATGAGTTAAACATGAAGAAGAGGTTTTATGGAAAAACGTCACAATCAAGTAACTAAGAAGTCTCCTTTTCCGTTTAAAATGAAACAAAACAAAAAAATACTATTGCCCTGGAGCGGTCACTACAACGAGAAATGCTTAATTGAAAATCTCTTAATAAAAAACTTTTAATAAAATAGAAGCAGGAGAGGTCATTCGACATTCATTTTCTGCTCCAAAACCTGTTCAAATCCATCTAAAACCTATTCAAATCCATCTAAACCCTGTTCAAATCCATCCAAAACTTGTTCAAATCCATCTAAAGCCTGCTCAAATCCATTTAAAACCTGTTCAAATCAATCTAAAACCTGTTCAAATTAATCTAAAACCTGTTCAAATCCATCTAAAACCTATTCAAATCCATCTAAAACTTGTTCAAATCCATCTAAAACCTGTTCAAATCAATCTAAAACCTGTTCAAATCAATCTAAAACCTATTCAAATCCATTTAAAACCTAAAAACTCCTTCCATGCTCTATTGTCCAATCAACTACTTAAGCTCCAACTTTTTTAAAGCGAACCACATTTCCTTGTTTCGTGGAGGCTTTATAAATGATTCCTGATTGAAGTTGTTTATCTGATTGCCTCTTGATGCAACCCGAAGCCCATTTTCGGAAAACGGCATAAATAAAGTTTGTATAAGCTCTTTTTTTCTCATTATTTTCCTCCCAAAGTTGTTCGGATGACGTCCTCAGTGATTACTCAACGTGAATTCATCTCATAAACGTTGTCTATAAACAAATCTGAAGTTGAAGAGCTGATGTTTGTGTTTCTGACCCTTTGTTGATGACCGGGGGAGACGTTGGAGACAGAGAAGGACAGGCTCTTTTGATCGGAGGAGGCAGAGGCGGCGGCTGCTGAGGCTGAGGAGGAGGAGGAGGAGAGTCCGGCCCTTCGTCTTCTGAAGAACTGTCCAGCGTCAGGTCGATCACCTCCACCTTCTTGCTGTTGCTGCTGTTGTGGCTGTTGTTTCCGGAGCTGCGCTGGTCGGAGGCGGCGGACGTTCGACACGAGTCTGGAGAGAGGAGACGGAGCGATTTGAAGAGTGTGTCGACGAGCATTTCCTCTTTTTTATTTGTGCCGCTGTGTGATGTTACTATGGGAACAGACAGTTTACTGCGTGGTATTATAAACGACGCCAAATTCAAAGTGACAGGCGTAAACAAAGGAATAGAACATGTAAATGCGTTTTGTTTTTTTTCTCGTCGCATCTCTTTAATCCTAACTTAATTACTAGCCCCTCAGCGCGCTTCGGTGCCTTTGTGTAAGCACACTCGGTGTTGTTTACCCCAGCCGGCCCCCTCCTCCTCCCTCCTGCCCAGCCTCACCGTCCAGACCGTTGTTATACGAGGCAGCGGGGACTTCCTGCACTTCCTTCTTTGACCTCATGGGGGCCCAGCTTCCATCCTCCTTGAACTGGATCTCATCACAGTCCAAACAGTTGTTGAGGATCTCCACAAAGAGCCTTAAAAGGATGAAAAAAGCAGAATTAAAGCAAAAAGTAAACGAGCATGTCCAGTTAAATCTCATATGACGCTTTTCAAGAGGCTGGAGTATACAATTGGCAGAAAAAAGGAACATTTTTCCCAATTTATTCCCAGCTTTCTGAATGGTCTTTGATGTAAACAAGTTTAATTGATTTAAAAAGGGTCTGGACTAACTTCCACTTGTTAAAGCAGGAGATAATTCAATATTTAAAACTGAACCAGGACCAAAACAGAATTAAACAGGTCTAAACTAGGACTAAATGTTGGAATGTACCAGGACTTTTTATTTGTAATCACCACAGTTTCATCCAAGACTTTGTTTGGAATAAAATAAAATAGAAGCAGGAGACGTCCCTCGGCTGCTTTTCATTTTCTGCTCCACCTGAGTCCCTCCAAAAATAACACCGTCATAGAAATATTACGTGTCAACATATATTTAAATTTTTTTTTAATGCCATTACCTCAGTCCTTCCCATACATAACAAATATTTATGATTTTTTTCTTTCTTTCTGAACCCCTTTAATGCCAGTTTTAGTGATTAATTGATTGTTTCTAATATTTTTTTTAATTTTTTGTGCAAAGTCTTCAGTAAATAAATTGCTCCTGGGTCCCAAGGAAACAAAAAAATAAAAATAAAAATGCTCTTTTAAGGTTGCCATGGAAACATTACAAAACACCAGGAAATTTAACAAAAAATGTAATTGTAAAACCTGTTCAAATCCAACTAAAACCTGCTCAAATCCATCTAAAACCTGTTCAAATCTAACTAAAACCTGCTCAAATCCATCTAAAACCTATTCAAATCAAACTACACCTGTTCAAATCTGACTAAAACCTGTTCAAATCCAACTGAAACCTGTTCAAATCCATATGAACCTGTTCAAATCTGACTAAAACCTTTTCAAATCCATCTAAAACCTGTTCAAATCCATCTCAACCTGTTCAAATCCATCTAAAACCTTTTTAAATCCATCTAAAACCTGTTCAAACCCAACTAAAACCTGTTTAAATCTTACTAAAAACCTGTTGAAATCTAATTAAAAAACAGTTTCTATTAAAGGAAATTAATGTTAAAGCTAACTTACGTAAGACTCAAATAAAGATAAAATATCACATTGAAAATTTTATAAAATCTTCCAAATGTCTCCATCTTTGACCCCTTAACGACCTCTTAAATTAAATTAACTACCTTTGTTCTTGGATGTCACAGAGTTACCATTATCTCGACGTCAAAATCAAACCTCCACATTCTCAGCGGGACGTTCACGAGGAGGGGGCGGGGCTTACCCGTCGATGATGAGGTGCTCGTACGGGGCCTTCTTGTCGCAGACGGGACAGACCCAGGTGGGCTTCTTCTCGTTCATCTGGATGTAGAGCGTGGCGTCGAAGCACTGCAGGTGTGAACACGTGAGCGAACGGCACGGGATCGTCAGCCGCATCTTCCCCAGCTGCGAAAAAAACCCAAAACGAAGGGCGCAGAGGACACACACACAGCGGGGATTAAGGGTAAAGAGACATCGTGAGGGTAAAAGAAAAGCAGGAATGAAAGACAAGTCGGGACAAAACACGAAAAGAAAAAAAGTTAGGCAGATATGTTGGGACATGAATAAATATTTGACATAGTATTTGCTGTGAGTGATGTTCCAGAATCATCAGAGTGGGTCAGATTTGCTGTACGGAACAGAAAATAGGGTAAAATAAAACTATAATTTATTTACCGGGCAAAGTAACGAGACTCGAAGGCTGGTCGTGGCAATTTCACTGTCTGGGTCTGCAGTTAGCTTCTCTTTGACTGAAGACAAGAAAAATACACTGAGGACATAGAGTTCTGGGAGAAAGTTTTAGGCAGATCTGAAGGAAAGTAAGAATGCATCAACAATACACAACTCAAATGGTTTTTGTTTGTTTAAAAATGCAGATGAAAACCTTCCTGATGTGATGGAGTAACTCTGAACCCAACATTATAGAGTCTGGTCTGGTTTAGTCCAGTCTTAAAATGGGATGTTACTAGAATAACAGACCAGTGTCACGCTCCTGAGACACACTAAGAGCCTTTATAAAAGACAGAACGACACAAAAAGAAAAGTATAAAAGCTCAAGTAAGTAAACTTGTCTGATATCCCTTAAAAATGTACTTTACTGAGCCTTAGTCGTCGTAAAAAAGTAAAAAGTAACATGCCGTCCTCATAAATGTGCAGTGATTTTTTGTTTCCTGCTGAACATGACACAAACAGTTAAGACGTGCTTTCCTTAGGCGTCAAATTTTGGCGCTATTCTGTGATTTTACGAGCTGCAAACCTCCGTAAACCGAGCTGCGTCTCATTTAAACACTCTCCTCCCGAGGTTTTCACGTGAAATGGAAACTCCCGCTGAAACTCCAGCCTTTACGAAATGTGGAATGTGTCGTTTTTGTGTTGTTTTGGCCCCATATCTGACTCTAGTTTAGTGTTGTCGTGTATTTTTAAGCTTGATGTGTGAGAATACTTTTAAAATCTGAAGAGAAATGTCTTCCAGCTTAAAACTAGGCCCAGAGGGAAGCCATTTTCAACACTGGTTTAATATTTGGCGACCTGAAGGAAGGGAAAACTACAAAAAAACAACATTTGAACTTATTTTTTTGCAGTTCTTACTGAGAGCTCTGGAGTGGTCCGGGTTTCTGATGCCTTTGGCCCGTAGTCTTTGTAAGAGAACTGTGGATGACTGCTGCTTCACTAAGTACACGGCCAGTGAGTAACTCTGTGGACACAAACACAGGATCATGACGAGGACGGACGGACGAGGAGCAGTTTTTAAGGAGTCCCGGGTCTTTCTTACCCTGCCGATCTCGCCCGTCCACGACACCACAATAGTGTTGGGGACTGTGGTGGACAATCTGACCAGTGAGGTAATGTTGATGGGCCGACTGGGCCGCTTAGGCTCCACGCCGTTTTTGGTTGGAGGGAGATAACCCTGAAAGGCACAAGGAAAAACAAGTAAACGTTTGACCTAATGTTGACAATATGAAGCATTGGTGTCAAATTCAGTTCATAAGGATCCTTTCAGAGGCCGAAGATGGAGACATTTGGGAGATTTTATTAAATTTTGAATGTGAGATTTCATCCTAATTTGAGTCTTACAAATGTTATCTTTTCACATTAATTTCTTCCTTTTATGGAAACTGTTTGTAGTTGGATTTGAACAGGTTTTAGTTGGATTTAAACAGGTTTATTAAGAACTGAACTGGTTTTAGTCAGATATAAACAGTTTTAGATAGATTTTAACAGGTTTTAAATGGATTTGAACAGGTTTTAGTCTGATTTGAGCAACTTTTAGATGGATTTGATTTTAATTGGATTTGAACAGGTTTTAGTCATATTTGAACAGGTTTTAGTCAGATTTAAACAGGTTTATTCAGATTTGAACAGGTTTTTGTCAGATTTGAAGAGTTTTAGATAGATTTTAATAGGTTTTAAATGGATTTGAACAGGTTTTGGTAAGATTTGAACAGGTTTTAGTAGGACTTCAACAAGTTTTAGTTGAATCTGAACAGGTTTTAGTTGAATCTGAACAGGTTTTAGTTAGATTTGAACAGGTTTTAGTAGGACTTTGACAAGTTTTAGTTGAATCTGAACAGGTTTAAGTTGAATTTAAACAGATTTTGGATGGATCAGGTTTTATTTATCTTTGTAGCAGAAATCAAATCCATTAAAACCTAGCTCCTAAAATATCACTTTCCAAATGTGTTGAAGGGCCACACATTGCATTGCAAAGGGTCGCATTTGGCCCTTGGGCCTTGAGTTTGACATGTGTGATATAAAGGATTTAAAAGCTGTGTATAATAATTGTCTAGCCTGAAAAAATGAGACCTTAAGACGTGATCTAGTCTTTATAATTAAGGATTTTAATAGATGAGAATGATCAGTCCACAGCAGGATTTTGTCCAATCACAGCTCACTTCAGGTAAAAAGGAGCGCTCCCATTGGTCGACACTGATGTCAACAACGAAGGAACAAGGAAATAAACCAAGGAAATGGGTTATTCTGTTGGAAATACGTCTTATTTTACAGAGAAACAGCTCAAAAAATATAAAAATAGAGAAAAAGATAAAAGATTTTCAGATCAGCTCTAAACTTTGATTTAATGTAACATATTTTTTGGTGAAAAATTGGTCCGGTTTTACCTTTTTTTTAAATAAAAGAAGCAGGACTGAACTCTTTCTCTCTTAGACCAGGTCCAGTTGTTGTCGGTTTATTCATAGAAACGAGAACAGCGTGTTTTTGCCTCAGAGCAGTTTAATATTCAGATCAGGCCCAGTCAGCTGCGCTTTGAATAAAATAAACTATGCCTCTATCGAATGTAGTCCATTTTCATATGAAACTCATCCATGTTTGAGTCTTACTTTTACTTGTTTTTGGCTTTTTTCTTCAACCCTTTACCTTAGAAAATGTTCACCGCATCAAATCTTTTCAACAACTTCAGACCTAACCATATATATAAAGCTTTTTATTATTTTTATTTTGTTTTTTATGTTTTTATGCCCTTTTTGTCCTCAGAACCC
>CM072150.1:2348016-2397233 GCA_036850595.1 Rhyacichthys aspro | reverse complement strand
ATTAATAAATGACAGTTTTATATTGATTAGTTGTTGAAGCTGGAACTTTAATACTTCCACTTGAGTAATAATCTTAATGTGTTTGACTTGAGTACATTTCTACATCTTTATCTGTACTTTTACTTAAGTAGAAGCACTAAAGTAATTGGTTCTTAAAAGTCCTGGAGCAGCAGAAAGCAGCAGAAAGCAGCAGAGCGAGTGTTAACCTGATCCAATGTAAAGTTAGCCTTGAATTCGCAGCATCTCAGCAAAACCACAGAACTGACAGCTGCAGGAGCGAGCGTCGGTGCCAGGGACACGAGGACCCATCAACCCACCAAGTGTTCATCCCTCAACAATGCTTTCCAATATTTCTGTGGAAGCAAAACGCCGAGCCTTCATTGTTTTTGGCAGAGGCCTCCGTGTCCTGTTTGGTGTTGACAAGAAGGCGGATAAACACCAATCGTTTACAAATGTATTTCTCTTTTTTTTTTTGGCGCGGATCGTACAGTTTTCCGTCAAAGCTGATAGGCAAATAATCTGACTCAGAGGTTTTCTTTTTGTGTTTTAATTGGTTTGCAAAGGGTAGGAGCCAGGTAGAAAGACTGGTTTTAACAGTTGGTTTGTGAGTCATTGGCCCGGGACGCAGCAGAGCCTCCGAGTGAATCACAAACAGATTAGCGCGTCGCTTTCTTCTGAACAAAAACAGAACGGCCTTTGTGAAAAAGACAGAAAACGCTTCGTGTAATCTATTTATAGTCTGTGTATTATATTCAGGCAGCGGCAGATGGTGGAGCCTGCTTTTCTCGACAGGATTTTGTGCAGAAAATTGAAAGTTATTGATATGATATTACGCCCGCGCGAGTAAAAATAACACACAGTAGACACGAGGGTAAAAGTAGATCAGGTCGAACGATTAGCTCCGAACTGTTGTTACTGTGACAGATTGAGATGTAGAGAAGTGTTTCGTGGTCAGCGGGGCGAGGTGGTATCACTAATTGAGTTTTAATGTCAGTGGCCGCTCTCGCTCGTGTGTCGAGGTTTAGATGTTGATAGATTACAGCCGGACTTTGGTGGCAGCTCCAAAGGTCAAGGAGAAACCGGGAAAATCCACGTATCTTCAAATTAAACCATAATAATCACAAATGTTGATTCAAGTAGAGACAGGCCATCTTCAGACGTCGCATTTGAGTCAAAACACAATCCAACTTGTATTAATCAGTCTACACTAAATATAGATTTGCAGCTCTAAAAATTAGTTAATTATTCAAGTTTGATTGATCTGATTATGAGAAATCTGATTAACACACCTAGATTTATCCCCAATATTCCGATATCTTCCTGATTTCTTTGTGAGTAATAATAATATGTCGTCTAACATTTGTAATTGTGTGGATTTATTGCCTTTTGGATGATTGACACTCACTCACTCACACATTCTTTTGAGAAAATTGTGTGTATTTTTGAACTATTGTTTCATTTGTGTAAATAAACTAAACTAAAAAGGTGTCCTTGTACAACTGTTCTTCCTTTGCTGAGCACAACAAATGCTGATGCTGCATGAAAATAATCTGAAATGCATTAAACAATAGCAAAACAAATGTGCCAAAGATAAACGGTAGGTTCAAAGGTTAAATCAGCGACAGGTCGGTCACACATTGACCCTTTGTGTCTTCACGTCTCTTAAAAAACCTTCCTGTTCTCTTCAACCTTGGCTCTTCTTTGCTCTGTTTCTTTCTTTCTTCGCTGATAAAGTCAGTTCTGATTCTGTCTTGACTCTAATTTGCCCCTGACTTTAAAAATCTGGTGTAATATCGTGTAGCGCCCTCGACATGTCTAATTTTGGAAGCGGCGCAGGTTTTATATGTTGGAATATGAACACACTCGCTGAATAAATGAAGGCGAATTTGCATTTTAAACAGAGACACATTATGTGCGGCAGCTTTGTGGAAATCATTAGTAGCACAGTTCCGTGCAATTATTTGGTGAGTTCAGCCCACATGCTGCCGATGATAGGAATGCACCCAGAAAGACTCTGGGCTTTATGAATCACTCACCCAGAGCGGCAGATAAAGCAGAGCAATAACTTATTTCAAAAAATCCCAACCGGCTAATTAACATTGTGAATTCAAGCAGAAAGGCGGTATTCCTTTGACGAGTTTTAATTGCATTGATGTGTGAGCCACAGTTTAACAGCTTTAACGGAGAGAAATGTTCAGGTTGCCATAAATTACAGCACTTCCTCACCTCAGAAAACCGTGACAGGATTTTTTTTTTTTTAATAGAATCAAGTTTAGCTTCACCTGAGCTCATTTGATGGATTAATAAATGAGTTTAGCTTCCGAGCTTAATTATAAAGCAGTGAATTAGATCCAACTCTGGGCTGTTTACTTATTTATGTAAATGTCTCAAGTTGTGCTCGTGATGATGATTATTGATCAGACTAAACACCACATAGATGTCTTTTTGGTGTTTTTGTGATTCTCAGATGGTCTCACAACAGTTGTCACTAATCCTGTTCAGTAGGTTTGTAGTTTTAGGGCATTTTTGTGGAAAAAACTGCAACTCCACACTTCACACTACTCCATTTTAATTATGATACTGTGATAGCTGTGAACAATCCCAGTGGAAATGGGTCTAATGTTGATTCAGCGTCAAAAACTTAACGTGTGTTCAAATAGAAGAGTCTCCAACACTCACTTTGTCCTTTTTTGACCTGGTTATAATCAAAATGAACATTATACAGATGAGGGATGTGTTCAGGACTGCACTAATTATTCTTTTAAGTAGCTTTTGACCTTTTTGCACTCTTCATTGCACTTTTAACAAATGCACAGTTGGAGAAATACCTGAGGCCTCATCTTTCCTGATAGAAATTTAGAAAGAAAATCCATTTTAAATCTTAAATTATCAAGCTTCTTTCCTATGTTCTGCGCTGAACCACTTTGGGGAGGCTTCTGGCCCCGAGTGTACGGTCCACTTCCAAAAACATGGAGTTGACGATAAATAATTCTCACTCGAGCGAAAAACAAGAAGCGAAAGAAAAAGAAAAAACATGATAAATATTGTACTTTTTCCCGACACAAAGCTAGTGTTTGTGGTTTTAAACGTGGTCAGTGTCGTCTGCGCTCGTTCATGAATTTAAACATTGTATTTATGGTCTACACTGCATTAAACACAAGCAGAACCTGTACAAACTCAAATATTGAGTCTAAATGAGAGGAAACTGCTGCAGCTATGAATTTAATGTTGAGAAAGATGGGAATAAACAGAAACAGTTGAATGTTTCCTGCAGCAGCTGTACCTCCAGCCTCTATCTGATACAACAGGATTTACTCTGATTTAGATTCAATATTAACCATGTGAAAAGTCTTATTAAAAAAAATTAGATCTCTCTGTGACCCAATCAGTGGAAACACAAGCCTCTTCAGGAGAAACTCAACCAAAGAGCAATTAAACTGTCTTGAAATCATGATTATAACTGTTTTGTACCATATTTTACACAGTGCATATGTGAATAGATGAGTGTCAAGTCCTGTTTGGCTCAGAAGGAAAGGTTTTAGTTGTTTTTCACGTGTCTTTTATCTCTGTTTGATCCCAGTCCACGTTGAAACTGCAGAATCACATTTGCACCTGAGAGGACGATGAAGCAATAAAAAAGGGCCAAATGTTGAACAATAGAGCGTGGAGTGCTGCTCCATTATGAGGATGAATCTAATCACTGCTCAGAGCGGCACCGGGCTTTGTTAATGGGGCTTGTACAGTCAATTATCTTAATTGTTCCATTTGCACAACCTGCTGCTGGTTTCAAGAGCGGCGCTGGAACCTGAGGGATGAGCTCAATCACTCTGTGTAATTGTAATCGTCAGCGGGTTCAGGTCTGAACATCGGGGCGGGGGCCGTAACGAGGCCGAGGGTAACGCAGGTCGTCCACGACGGGACCAGGGCCGTGCTGCTCAGACGGAAGCATCCATTACACTCACGACATTTAGATGTTATTATGTATGTTATTATGTATGTTATTATACCGTTCTTCATATGCTCTTTATCTGGAGTCTGTCTCTGAGCTATTATTATTATTATTATTATTATTATTATTATTATTATTATTATTATTATTATTATTATTATTATTATTATTATTATTATTATTATTATTATTATTATTATTATTATTATTATTATTGTCATTATTGTCATTATTATTATTATTATCATTATTATTATTATTATTTTATTATTATTATTATTATTATTATTATTTATTATTATTATTATTATTATTATTATTATTATATTGTATTATTATTATTATTATCATTATTATTATTATTATTATTATTATCATTATTATCATTATTATTATTATTATTATTATTATCATTATTATCATTATTATTATTTTATTATTATTATTATTATTATTATTATTATTATTATTATTATTATTTTTTATTATTATTATATATTATTATTATTATATTATATTATTATTATCATTGTCATTATTATTATTATTATTACTATTATTATTATATAAGAGTTGGAGGAAGTGTCTGGGGAGAATAATAATGTACCTTTATACAGGACTGTGCAAAGGTTTCTGTGGATATAAAAAGTAAACTATAAAGTATGTTTATTTAAATTATTTTACAAAATGCAAAGTGAAAGAAGATAAATCTAAATCAAATCATTCGTCTGAGTTTGTCTAAAAAACAGAACCAGACCAAACTGGACTAAACCAGACCATGTAATCCCAGACAAAACCAGACCAGACTGGACTAAACCAGACCATGTAATCCCAGACAAAACCAGACCAAACTGGACTAAACCAGACCATGTAATCCCAGACAAAACCAGGACAAACTGGACTAAACCAGACCATGTAATCCCAGACAAAACCAGACCAAACTGGACTTAACCAGACCATGTAATCCCAGACAAAACCAGGACCAGACTGGACTAAACCAGACCATGTAATCCCAGACAAAACCAGACCAGACTGGACTTAACCAGACCATGTAATCCCAGACAAAACCAGACCAAACTGGACTAAACCAGACCAAACTCCATGATGTTGGGTCAGAGTTACTCTTTGTTCTGGGATCACTGTAAAAATTGAAGGTTTTTATCTCTTCTCTCATTTTTCCATTTTATAATTTGATTTAAAAAGTTAAAAGTTGTACATTGTTGACATCATTCTTATTTTACTGCAGATCTTTACACTCGAGTAAGTGAAAAGTTTAAAGTATACCATGGTCTGTCTGAATACTTCTTTCTGATTGGTAATATGTTTAATTTGAACTTGGACTGTGTTTAATCCTCGAACAGTTCCTAACGTCAATAGTTCAGCAGTGTTCAGCTCGTTCATTTACAGAAGCAGATTAGTTTCATTTAGTGCAGACGGAGGACTGAGACCCCTTTGATTTTACCAGATCGAGCAGATGATTAAACGTTCTGGTTAATGGCTCTGATTCTAAGTGAAATATATAGTTCTGACTTGTTTTGTCGCCAGGGTTTGTCTCTAAAATCTACTTTAACACGTGACAGAGAAGGGTTTCACACCTGAACTGTTTGGGCCACACTTTTAGAGTTTCCCGTTTGGTTCGAACCCAGTCTTCAGCTGCTCTTTGATCTCAGAGAGTTTGGAGATAGTTTGGACCAAATGTAGGAAGTTAATTAAACACATGAAGAAGCAACATAAAACATAAAAACATAAAACACATAGATTATATTGTTTTATGTTTTGTTTGTCTCTATTTTTCTTGCTTGCTGAGTGTTATAGTGATTTAAATCATGTCTTAAACAGTGCATTTGAAGTTTCATCTGTTTATATCAACTCTATATTAATAATAACATGTCTCTATAGGTCCTGCTCCAGTCTGATTATTGTATTTCTCCAGTTCAACTGTAAAATGAGACACATTCACCACAATAAAAGGAAACACAGCGTCAGGGAAAGTTTGCTTTTCAAAACTTTCAAGTGAAACAGAACCTGACAAATACTGCGTCTCTCAGGAGAGAAAACGGCTTTAGAAATCTGCTCTGGCTCGACTTTAGTTTTGGATCCTGTGAATAATCAGTCATTTTGGATCGACAGAAGATGGCACATAGATCAGAGGAGACCGGAAACCAACACATTTATGGAGTTTATCTGTGTCAGACTTCTCTCCTTCTCTCTCTGTCAGATCCAAACTCTGCTGGAGCAAGTCTAACATTTCTGCTATTCTATTTATCTTTCTTTTTCTTTTTTTTTTATCCAACAAAACACCACGATCTTTTAGACAGGTCGAAGTGCCCGAGGCCCCAGCCCAGACAAGCAATCATCAGACACAGTTAGGGGAGAATAACAATAAAAGGCCCATATAATATACAGGTTATTGCAGTAGCAAATCATAAAACATATTACTTGGCAGAAGGACAAGTCCAAATGTTTGTAATGAAAACAGGAGAGCGCAGCTGTCGGAGGTGCGTCCTATTTCCGAACATCTGCAGTAAGAGGCTCTTGGTGATGCGTAACAGAAGACAAAGTAAATACGATCTGAGTCAACAGGACCGGAGCCTCCTGCAGCGGCTCAGGCCCAATCCACGCAGGAAATTCAACATTCTCCTCAATTTACTTTCTGTGAGGAGAAAGCTTTGTAATCACAGAGGTCCGTGTAGCCGGGAAAAAAATAATATGTCAATGTTTTGAAGGAAGCTGGTCAAATATGGAAAGAAATGACTCTTCACTTGAGCCTTTGACCTTTGGATGGAATGAACACGTGCAAACAGACGGTGTTTTATCAAATACAGCCTAACGTTTCCCCCCTTTGTGGTTTTTTTTCATGTTTTATGAATTTACAGGTGTATTTTATATATAAAAAACATACTGCAGTGTTTCATAAATGATAAAACTTTAAAAAACGAAGATAAAAATGAAAAACACAAAGGAAACAATACAGTACCCAACAAATGAATTCAATCACATGACATTAGTACACATTATGTTGTGGCTAATGCTAATGCTAACGCTAAAACAGTCCTAAATAACTCTGCAGACGCTAAAGACACTACTTTGTTGATTTATGCAAAGTAGCCATGTGCTTTTGAGCATTTTTTGGCATCTTTTAACATGAAGAATTTACAATTGTATTAGAGCTGGTCTATGGAGACAGAGAGGGTTCAAACTAAAGGAGACAAATACTCTTGAATCACATTTTTAGGTTTAAAGCGAGACAAATACCTGGACTGGACTGAGACATCAGAAGGTCAAAGGTCCTTTTTGGATCTTAAAGTAAATAATCTCTGCCTCCTTTTTCTCTTTTCTGTATTGAGCTTTATTTTTGCAGTGTTTAACTAATTATTTATCAAAATCATAGCATTCTGATCAATTAGCCTTTTGATCATTTATTCATTTCTGAAAAGTTTGTCGAGCATTTATTTGTTGATGCTGTGAAAACTATTGTAGACAAACTCTGCTGCGTTATCAGTGAACACATCTTTATTTTTATTCTTAAGATGAAAAGATGAAGCACCAAAAGAAACAAGTTTAGCTCAGACCTGAAACACGAGCTCAAAGAGACGGTGCGTTCTCCCTCAAACCCTGGCTCTGGCCCGAGGCAGCCTGCCAGACAAATCTAATATGGATTTATATACAAAGAAAAGTGCTTAGTTTTACATAATGAATATTTAATCAACCATGCACCAAGTAAAGCAATTTTGTAGAAATAATTGAAAGCAGAGTTGTCTCGAGGCTTTGGGAAAACGCAGCTGTTAAACTGTTGACCCAAAGGAGGCCAACATCTCAGACTGGATTAAACGTTTAGACACGACCGCCTTTTTATGACCTATAAGAAACTCCAAATGAATAAAGCCTTCTAAACAGTCTTTATGATCCATCTAGTGTTTATTCTAAGGGATTGTAATAGATGAGAACCTCTATTCAGGAACAGAAAACCTTGGAGCGCTCCCATTGGTCGACACTTGTCACATGACGTTCCAGGAAGTTTAATAGCTGCAGATAAAGTGTATTTTCAGCTGAATATGTCTTTTAACAGAGAAACAGCTGAAAAAAGAAAAGCATCAACAGAGAAAAGGGAGGCAACGTAAAACACAGATAAATACTGTCAATTCAATCACGTAATGTTTAACGAGGAGGAGATAATTGTCGTCCTGACGCTGAAGTCACAGCTAAGCTAACGCTAAACTCTAAACTTCAGTTTGGTCAAATGGATTAGTATTTTGGAGGAAAAATGTGTTTGAACTGGGTTTGTTTGAGCATGTCCCTAAAGGGCTACCATAGCTGTTCATGTGCTCTAAAAAGGGTGAGTGTGAAGTGATGATTTGCAAGGTGCATTTTTGTCTTTCTTACAATATTACTGTTTAAATAATTATCTGAAAGGAGCTTTTAATCAAACTCTGCGTAAACAAATATAAAACTAAGTTAGACCAGTGTGAGTTAGTCATGAGATTGTCTCTTTATATATATTTAATATAATAATGGCACTTGTAATATTCTAGATGTTTTCCTGGTTCTGTTGAGCTCTATTTATTACATTTTGTAGAAAAAAAAGTAATTGATGCATGAATTAACATCAAGTAACAACCCAACAAATGTTAAAACCAACTAAAAGTGTTGAAAAATGATAAAAAAAGAACAATACTTTGTAGAAAACCTTCTCACATTTGTTTCTAACGGCGATAAACAATGGCTGGCTTTAGGTCACGCAGAAAAACGACTCAGAGCTCAACTTGTCGGAGGAAATGGAGGGGCCTAAGCGGATTTGAGCGAAAGTGTTCACTTATGCAAAATAAAACAGGTTATCAGGTCCTATTTGGTGATTCCCTGGCAGCCTTAATAAATCAGCTTAGGGTACGGCCTAACGGCTTCATTCGCCTCACAAATCTCAGCACTGCAATAACATGCGCCAGCGAGCACAGATTAATTTAATAACTCTTTAATATTCTCCATAAAAAGAACAGGAGAGCAGCGAGTCCGCGGCATATGGGTCGGACGGCGGAGAGGGATATTTATGCAGCAACAGATTGAATATTACGTAATGATGTCATTTATATTCCATTCAAAGTGCAAGCTTTCCAGGTTCTGAGACTGAAATAGAGCAGAGGATTTGTCAAAAATAGAAAAAAAAGGAGAAGAGACGTTTAGTGACAGTGAAAAAAGCTGAATGAAGAGTTACAGTCTGAAAAAATCCGTTTTGTGAGTGATTTGGAGCAGATTTCTTCATCAGTGACATGTATTTGAGCCAAAGAACCGCTCAGGAGAACAGGATATTATCTTTAAGCTCTTAATTTTATGTTAGTAATTGTCAATATGAATCTGTGAGATGTAATATGTGATAATTACCATCAGAGAGAGAATATTAGAAAGTTGCACGGCAGACTTTTAATGTGAAAGGTTGGCTGATTTATGTTAAATCACAACAACAGGAAGTAAAACTCTTACTGTGTTAGTGTTATTAGAACCAGTAGTGACAATAAAGACTAATAAAGGCTCAAGTAAAGCACTGTTTTAATCAGAATGTAGTTTTTATTAGGTGGAGAAGGAAAACTTGACTAAATGCAGTTAATAACTCTTTTAAATGTGCAATGGGTAGCAGGGATCGAACTATTTTTGAACCTTTGTGATTTAATGTGTACAGTTTTAGTAATTATCTGAACATTCCTAAAACATTCCTGGGTCTGGAAATAAATGATTTCCCTGAGTGTCTGAAGAGATTTATTCTCTTCATATCGACATAAATAGAATATGTTTAGTTCTAGTACACAGGTATAAATAGTGACATTTTTATTCCTAAATGAATATTGTACATTATTTACTTTTATCTACAAGAACTAAGGTTAAACCAGGACAAAAAACAGCTTATTTATATGTTTATATTGTTGTGTTTAAGATAATGCTGCAAGAAAAATGATTTCTTGATTTTCTTTTTAGATTTCAAACTGAAAAACTAAACTTCAGCCTCCTGTAGTACCTCCTCGTACCACCAGGGGTCCTTGTACCACAGTTTGAGAACCACTGGCTTAATAACACAAAGTAATGAATGTATAATAACCATGATGTAAAGAAGGTTGGAAAGAGTGCTTTTTATACTTTTGTCTGTGAAGAATCCAGGACAGAACTTTTGTCTTGAAATCCTGACATTTTTAAGACTTAAAAAAACAAGTTAATTTCATATAATTTTTAATATAAATGTGTTTGAATCAGAAAACACAGACTGAGTGAATGATAAAGAGTTGCTGACGACAGAATTTACTCCATTTTGGCAAAAGCCCACAGCAGTGTTCTCCATCTGTTTCCTTCTGAGAGTCAACAGTTTGAGTTTCACAGACCACACTGCCCTCTGGCGGTGGACAAGGATACGACAACAAACCTGGATTAACCTGGAAATGTAGCCTCATTAATAAACAGAAGAGGATCAGTATAAATATATATTAATAAAAATTAACAACCACCTAAATTCTGACTCGAATCTTTCTGACTTTTATCTCAAAATTCTCAAAAACATTACTTTGATTTTGGAATTCTTAACTTGAATCAAAGAATGTGACTTTAAACTGAAATATCTATAAGTTTTGACCATTTTATGAATTTTAACTACATTTTCTGACTTTTACTAACGTCATATTAAGAATTCCAACTTTAAAGTCAAAATTCAAACTATAAACTCATAAATCTACTTTGTAATCTGTCTTATTTTTTTCTATGTTTGCAGTGGCTCCAATGTCTACTGTACAAATAAGACATTTATAATTGTTTGATTTCTTTGTTTCTACCAGCCACTTGATTCCTTTTTTTAATTGACGAAGGAAGAATTTGGAGATTCTATTTTTGTCAGTTCCCTTAATCCTCAACAAATAATACCTATGTTATATAATTTATTTATTTCTAGAGTCTGTCATCACTGGCTCTACTCACACTTAATTTATGTGGATTTATTTAATCCTGTAACTCGGGAAACACACGAGCCTCGGGTTCGTCCTTGTTTTCACCTTTTGTTAAAGAGTTGTCCGACAGAGACTAAAGATGTGTTTATCTGCTCAGTGTCTGTTCAGGTCGAGTACACACTGAGGTTAAATCTGTAAAAACACAAAGACTGGCCTCACGATGGTTATTAATGTGTTTAAACTGGGTCCACAGTGTTTTTGTCACCTGCTCCGACCTGAGAAAGACACATTTTAACAGGACACTTCCCCAAAAGACTCGAGCGTTACTGTAAAAACTAAAACTTTTTATATTCATATTGATTCCATGTTGTCCGTCCTTCTTCTGTACCAAACTGTTTTAAAGAACCCCTAATGTGTTATTAACATGCAAATACACATTTAAAGGTGCATTGTTTAAAAATATTGTAGTATTTAGTAAAATATACAGTATATGAACAGCTCAAAATAACACATTCAGATCAGAATTTGTTGAAATCTGTAAAAAAAAGTCTTTCAAATAAGATATTAATTGCAGTGTGTTTAGCGCCACCTGCTGGTCATTTTGTAAACTACAAATGAGTTGGAAAATGTGAAAGTTTTGTTCCTGAGACACATCCCAGTCCATTCAACACAAGTACTACCATTAACTAAAAAACTAAACTAAAACAAACCATTGAAAACCTCTGATAACTCATGGATGAAGCTGACAGGACACAATATTCATATTTTGTCTGAATAAATTTAATCTTATCAAAAAGCGTGTGCTACTCATCTCAGCTGCTTCAGTGTGTACATATATATATATATAAGTAAAAAGCGTAGTACTTGATAACAGACGGCTTCGTGACAATCTACTGACCGGGCTAATATTTACAGTTTGTTCATGAAGCGTTTCTGAGGCAAACAACTTGACTGTATTTTTTTGTAATTCCTCATAAGGAGTCGCTAAAATGAATACAAAAGCCATTTTTCAAAAAAACACAACATTTCACTACGTTTCTAAAACACGACTCTCTAAAATAATCTTTGGGTGGAGACAAAACGCTGTGAAAAGATACTGGTGGTGTTCAAAAAGAAAAAGGACACAGTTTAACACACGACAGTAAAATAATTAAGCACGGTGCAGTCTGTGAAAGCTGCAAATAACTCAAAATTGCACATTAATGACTTTATGACCAATGCCCCGACATTAACAATGCATAGTTTACACGACTCTGGCTCCGTCGCTTCAGTGTCTGCAGCAGCTCAGGGCTTTCTGCGTCTGGAGGAGAAAACACAGCAGAACATCATAAAGCACTCAAATAAACACAAACGCACACACTTTTCCTTCAGTTTCCTCACTTTTGATACGCCAGGCCTGAACTCGTCACTGGAGGCTGGTGAAAAGGACAAGCACAAAGTGTGAAAGTGAAATCAGCAACATTTACCAAAACAATACAACAATAAAAACACAATGTGAGTGCAGTTAGAGTCAGGTTTTACCCTGTTTTCCCGATCTTCCATTTGAACCGACTCGTTCGACCCAGATCTCCTCTTACGACTGAAACAAGAACAAACCATAATTAATATAAAATCAAAGTGTAGTCCCAGTAAACGACACATACAGTCATTTAAACATGGCTCAGTTAATTACTACATGGATTTTATTATTATTCAGTCTTTCACAAATAAAAAAGTGTTTCAAACCGTATTGAAACAAGGTCTAAACTAGAAATAAAGCTTAAGGTAATGGTGCTGAAACAAAACATGCTTTTCCTGGTTATATTTTTAAATTCCAGGCTCTTCGGGGAGTCTGAGAGATTTAGAGACACTCCAAAAAAGTCAGTGATAGTTGGAGAACAACTGATGTAGGCTTTTTCACCAAAGTTTGTAGTTAAAACAAAAAACTCACTGTAGACATTATTATTATTGTATTATTATTTTTATATTATCTGTTTTATTATTAGTTTTATTTTGAAACGATTTATTATTATTATTACATTTATTATTATTCCATTATTTTATATTATCAGTTTTATTTTGCAATTATTTATTATTATTATTATTAAATTTATTATTATATTATTTTATATGATCAGATTTATTTTGCAATGAATTATTATTATTATTATTATTATTATTATTATTATTATTATTATTATTATTATTATTATTATTATTATTATTAAAATTAACATTATTTATATTTCATTTAAATCACTCGGCCTCATCTGTCGTAGAGCAGCAAGAAACAAAAAAAAAGAGTGATACACAGTTTTTCTTCTCACAACTGATATCCATTTCCCTGTTTCCTTTTGTTCACTCTTCTTGTGTTTAATCAGCATTTGGTTCTAATGTTTCAACTATCTCCAAACGTTGGCTCAGTTTGGTTCAGACCGAGACCAGAGAGCAGCTGTTTGGTCTGAACTGTGATAATCCAAAGAACGACGCAACATTCAGTGATTCTGTGAACATCTAAAGTACCTTTGAGCCGTGGGACACTCTTGCCTCAGCGTCTCGATGTCTGTAAACTGCACGGCCTGTCCTCCTCCTCTGGTCTTAAACACATCGCCCTAAAACAAAACAAACAACAGCCTCAGAAATGAACAAAATACCCACTGTTGAAGCCCCAGTTTGACATCTACATGAGAAATCAGCTCAGAAACACGCCCTCCGAGTCATTCTGTGATTATTTTTACCTTGATCAGCTTGGTCTCGATCTCCCCGTCCGAGGCAAGCTCTTGGTGCCTGAGCATGTACTTGTGACATTTGGACAGAGCTTTCTCGTTGGGGCTCGACACCGTTATGGCATTGGGAATGATTGGCTGCATGACCGTGTCTAGCTCCAAATTAGTGGAGGGCTTGTGGTCTACCCACTTCTCGCCACCGCACGAGTGAGAGCGCCTGTGAGTCGGGTGCACCGGGATCGTCTGATTCAGGTGCAAAAAAACCAAGAGAGAGACCGAGAAGTTAACCACCGTGAGACGTGAGGAGAGGGTTAGGGTCAGAACGTACTGCTGGATTATAGCAACACATTTAAAGACCATTACTAGTCATTTTAAAAGGTACACGAAGCAGGATTTCCAGGTGAATCACTCAACAATCCCACAGTGCTCTTAAAAAAGGTTAAAGTCAAATGTTTTACTGTTGCTTTTGATTGAACTAAAGCCTCCTGTCACACGTTCTCTTTCTTTTTAGAAGCTCAAGCGTAAACAAAAGAGGAAAATGGTCAAATACCGAGTAACACTGACTTCATTTTTATTAATATCCTGCGTTGTGTACCTTTAAATGGAAGCAGAACGTGCAAAAAGAAAAGAAGCTAAACAGGATAAGAGACAGATGCATGCAAAGAAAAAAAAGATGGAGATAGATGCTGATTAATTTTGACAATTTTGCAAATCAAATATAACAGAGACCAGTCTGTTTTCCTGTTCACTGTGAAGACCAACGCTGTTAGAGGAACAGTGGCAAGAAACTGACAAACACAAGCTGGTTTGATGCAGTGTGGATTTATGCTTTGATTTAACTGGACACTTTTCTCGTCTATGGACACAGAGGACTAAAACAAAAAGGTATTAAACTCAGGGAAACCAAAAAAATGTCCAGCGGCTTTGCTTTTGTTGCTTTGTGTTGGCAAGAAAAAAAAAAAGGTTTTTCTAAGGTCATAGAGCAAATAAAGTACATTTTATGGCCGTATCGTCCAAGCTCTAACTCTGCAAAAATGTGGCATCGCTTCTTAAAGATATTCACAAAATAAATCTCAATATTTACTGTTAATGCTGCTCTCTTTGGTTACCACTGTCCATCTTTATTTACAAGAGACGTTTAAGACTGCCATTTTGGAAAAAAGATCAGGTCTTCTGCTAGAGTCCAGTGTATTGGTCTGTTGTCTTTATTACATGATCTCAGGACAGGACGGTTCTACTGGAGGTTTGTGTCCAGCCGAGGGTCCTGTGTCAGTGAGACAGACCTGATTCTACTGATCTCTGTCTAAGAACCATCAAAATGAGAGAGAGAATATATAGTTTGGGGCTAAAAGTTACACAGCGCTGCTTCAAAGAGTCCTGGAATTCAAGCAGCCATTTGTAAACACTTTTAACTTGAGTAAAAATAGTAAATAAATAAAGTCTACAAGAAAAGAAAGCAGAGAAAGACTTCTAGCAGCTACAAAAAAAACTACTGCAGCAGGTCTAGTCTAAAAGAGTCTCACACACACACACACACACACACTCACTAACACACACACACACACACACTCACTAACACACACACTAACACACACTAACACTAACACACACTGACCCTGGTGCCTGCCTCTAGGCCTAGCCCATAGACCAGTGACGTGGCGGGGGCCTCGGAGCCCGGGGCCCAGCGCTGGCCCCTCCTGCGACCCACGCTGCTGCTGCTGTTGCAGGGGGCGGGGGTCCGGCTGCCGTTCTGGGGGGTCCCGTGCCTACTCTGGCTGTCTGCCTCTACGGGACACCTCTGCTCCCACTGAGAGATGCAGGAGGCGACGGAGGCCTGAGCGGAGGTGGGACTGGGGGACGAGGAGGACGAGGGAGGGGACGGCGCCTGAACTGCTCTAGTTTTGGCTCGGTTTTGGTGAGAAGGGGTCTGGCTGCGGTCCTGGAAAGGTAACGGGACGGTGCCCGAGCTTAGTGACTGTTAGAGCGTCATTTATTACAGACAAGAAGCTCCAGAAACCCCACATTAGTCACATGCAAACCCAGTTAAAGACCCTTCTGTTAACGTCGGACTCACGGGCAGCGGCGACGGAGAGGCGGACCTCTTCTGGCCGGCGGTGCGGTCCCTCTCCCGGGACGGCCTCTGAGGACCCCCCGACGGGCAAACGCCGTTGCCCTCGGTCACGATGGCTTTGAGCTGCTTCAGCTTTTCGTCCTTCACCCAGAGTTTGTTCTGCATCTCCAGCTGCTTGGCGTTCACCCGTCGCTCCTGAAGAGAACATAAATGTAAAATAATAAATAAGAGAAAACTGAAGTACTGAAGAAATAAACAGAAATAAACCTGTACAAGAGCCAAATAAAGTATAGAACGTAAATACATGAGGTTTCATCTCCTCAAGGAATGATCTGTGACAAAACAAGACCTTACAATATATTATCTTACGGTATTATTTAGGGCTATATTATCAAGGATTATCAAGGATTTAAAATCTATTATCAAGGATTTTAATAGAGAATGATCAGCCTGTGGTGGGTCTTTGGCCAATCACAGTTCGCTCCTAAATTTGGGTCACTTCCATTGGTCTAAATCAGTGGTTCCCAAACTGTGGTCCTCGTCTGTGGTGGTCCTTGAGAACCTCTGATAACTGCAAAATTCAGGACTTTACGAATTTTGACAACTTTTCTATAATACACTTTACTTCTACGAAATGACTCTTAAAAAGCTGTGGGATTCAAAATGTGATTTAAAAGAAGCAGCAGCAAACAAAATTCAAAAGTAGATGAGTTCATAAAAACTCCTCATAAATCCGTATCGGCGTGAAGGTGATACTTGAAAAGATAAATATTTCCTGGGGTTGGTTCTTGGTGTGAAGAGTTTGAGAACCACTGCTTTAAACTCAACAAAGAAGTGACAGCTACCTTAAAGTGCTATTCTTTCACCAGCTTTCATCGTTTACTCAAACACTGCAAAATCAAAACAAATAGAGAAAAGGGAAGAAGTGAAATAGGGATGAATATCGTCACTTTAATCACGAGAGATAATTCTAAAGTCTGTGAATGCTATCTTTGTATGTTTTTCCAACACTTTTTGCTCTAAATGTGAACTGCCGGCTGAATTTCCCCATTATAGGATCAATAAAGTCTAATCTAATCTATAATTATTACAGGATCACAGCAGTTTGAGGCTGAAAGTTAAACGTTTAAGGAGTCTCCAATGCTTATATTCTATCGTTCGAGTGTTCTTTGGTGGCGAATTGACCCAGTTTCCAGTCGTTAACTCACACACTCCTTCTCCCACTGGAGCCTGGTGTCCGTGACCATGCCCTGCATCCTCTGCTCCATGCGCCTCCGCTCCGACTGCTCCTTGTTGAGCCTGTGTTCCTGAGAGTCCAGCTCCTGCTCCAGAGACCTCTTGTCCTGCTCGTACATGTTGGTCGTCTTCTGGAGGATCTCGATCTGAAAACAAACACGACGGGGGACGTTTTAAACCCGTCGTCCAGAGGAGTAGTCTCATTAAACCATGAAGGAGTTGTGCAGTAATCACCTTATATTCCAGAGTTTTAGATTTCTTCTCCAAGCGTTCGATCTCAGTCTTCTGATTCAGGATCATTTTGTCTTTTTCACTCAGTTTGCTTTGTTGATTGTGGATGATGGCTTCCTTCGTACTCATCTGACTGCTGAACCCGTCCAGCATCGACTTCATTGAACCAGCTAAAGAGTAAAATATTTGAGCATAACATATTATAAAAGAAATGGAAAACGCAGAGCAAGGTTCAAAACTCAGTATAAATATCAGTTTTTGACATAAAGTGACAGCACTAGCTCTCATCTGTTCATTAAATATCACAGCATTTTGACAAACTACCTGCCACTAAATCTAAGAAATGTATTAATTCCCTTTTAAGTCCTTCCTCCGTGATCTAGGCTTTATAATGAAGGATTTTAATAGATGAGAAAAAAAAAGATAAAAAGGAGCGTTCCCATTGGTCGACACTGATGTCAACAACGAAGGAACAAGGAAATAAACCAAGGAAATAGCTTATTCTGTTGAAAATATGTCTTATTTTACAGAGAAACTGTTCAAAAAAGATAAAAATAGAGAAACAGCAGCAAATGAAACATGGATAAATGTTGTCTAACAAGACGGAGATAATTCCAGGATCACTACAGTCTACAACGATAAACTCCAGAGAAAAACGTTTCAGATCAGCTCTAAACTTTGATTTAATGAACACAAATTAGTATTTTGTGGTGAAAAATTGGTCTGGTTTCAACTTTTTTTAAATAAAAAAGCAGGAAAGGGACAAAAAAAAGCTTTGAATAACTTGAGGTTCATGGCTAAATTACAACACTCTCCTTATTCGGGCCGCAATAAAATGTGAGCTGTACCATTTTTATTGAACTGCTCCTTCATCATCTGACGTATGCGGTGCCTCTTTTGCAGAACCTCGATGACGCGAGGCAGCACTTGATCGTCGGCAGGGTCCACCAGAGTACAGGGAGGCACCGGGGGCAGGCTTTCCAGGAGCTGATCGAGCAGAGCCGGACTGTCCCCTGAGCAGAAAACAAACGCAAAGTCGAAATTAAAGCAACGCGTCAACTGCAGGATCCTCCGAAGCCAACCCGTGACCGTTTAAAGAGACAACTCACCGGTGTTGGTGGGGCCCCCTCGCTCCTCCAGGCGCCGCGACAGCTCGTCCCTGAAGGCCTGGTTCCTGTGTCTGCGTCCTGCAGCCAGACCACAGATGGGCCGGTCCACGGGACGGGCCACCTCCACCTCCTGCGTCATCTCTGCGAAGCGCATCACCAGCTGCACCGCGAGGAACACAAACAGCTCTTCAATTCAAACTCAAACGCTGCAAATGGACTTCCTTTTCTTACAGATCTTTTATAGATGGAGCCTAGAAAACTGTCTCATTTTAAACAAGACTTACACACCCATAATTCATAACTGTGTCCATCAGTGGAGAAACTATAAATAAAGGAGTGCATCTGGAAAACAAGCTCCATAAACACAAATGTACAAAGTCTAGAGTTTCGTAGAGCTGGGCGATATGGATAAATAAAAACAACCTGCTACTGACCTAAAAAGTTAATTCAAATGTTTTTTTTTATTTTGTTACCAACACAAAACAGCAGTAGTGAGCATTTTATCGTCTGCAGAGTCTCCACAGACTTTATTGGAGCTGCTCTGGAAATAACAGCAGCATTAGCCACAACAATGTGAAAAGCAGGGTTAGAAGAAACTTCTCTGGGAGTATTTAGGGGTATTTATATCTAAGTATGTAAGTAAATAGACCAGAATGCACCTGGGTGGGCCTGTGGTTTACTTTTACCAGCCTGTAACAAGGACAAAGAGATGCAAAATTGTTTGTTTGGCTGCAAAGACTTTATAAAACAAAAATGTCCAAATTCTCTGGCATCACAGTGATTATTTGAGTTCTGGTGGAGGCAGGTTTGATCCATTTTTCATCTGATTTTGACAAATAGTCACCACAATAGCTGTCTGCGAGTCCTACTCATTAGCTCATTGAAAAGACTGTTTGAACTGATTCAATTTTTTGTTCGAATTGAAGATTGCATTGAGCAGAACAAAAAGAAAATGAATTAAAAAGACAAATATCTTACTGTGGTTTCCTCGTAATCGTCAGCTTTCGGGTTGACGCAGACAATCATCCTGACTTTGCCTTCTCCGTCAAAGTAGTTTTTGAAAAGATGGGTCACTTTTGAGTCTCTGTAAGGCACCATCTGGAAGAAAACAAAGCCCGAGTTAACACAAGAAAATACAATAATAATGGCAAGTTTATTGTTTTTTGCAATGTCTGTGTCTCAAGAAAACACTTAACTCTCATCTTTTACACTAACCTTATTAGTCCCACACATCTGGTTCTCCCGCAGCACCTCCATACAAGTGCGCAGCGTCATCAAAGACTGGTTAATGTTACCTGGAAAAGCACAAACCATTACCATCGTTACATTTCTGCAACTCAAACCGGTCTAAAAACAGACTCCAGAGAAAGACGAGCAGACCGGCTTCTCTCAGACGGCTGCCCTCGGCCCTCGTCCTGTTGGTGCGCTCGCTCCCGGCCAGGTCCACCAGACACAGCTGAGCCACGTTCACCTGGTTTTTGTCCTGTAAACACCACAAAGAACTGGCTCCGTACAAAGAAAACCACTCAGGAATGAAAGGTGAGGGAGCCCGGGCCGACCTGCAGGATGTGATCCCCGTCGGCGTCGAGCGGAGCCTGGGCTAACTTCAGAGTGAAGACGCTGTGGGAGCGGCTGGACTCTCGGTTCAGCTGAGTGTTGGCTATCCTTCTTTTCTTTTGTCCTGCGGCGGCCAAAGCGCAAATAATCAGGGGTTATATTTAAGACCGGACCGCGCCAGACGGCAGACCTGTCCTCCTGCTGCTCACCTTTCCAAAAGACTTCAAAAGCCTCCTCCGTCGATTTGACTTCCACCTCTGTGCATCCAGCCACGTACATGTTGTGATTCTGATCCTCGCGCAAAAGCTTCGACTGAGGAGGTCTGGGAATAGTTCGACACGAGAACACGTTTGCACAAGGGGGATTGACAGAGGGACGGGGTAAAAACAAGGCTGTGCAATATCAGAAATGTACCGTTATTGCAGCGTTAACAGCCGCCAGATCCTTATAATAGTTAGTAACTTTTCCATTTGGGTTGCACCACAGTTGGATTTAAGGCTCTGATGTGCACAGTGTAAATGTCTGACTCGTGGAATAATAAAACTTTAACGATACAAGCCGTTCTTTTCAGGCTTGGGACGATAATCGGTGATAATCGTGACATTAAAAAACACAAATACCATGGCATTCACGTTAAATAAGTGCAGAAACTGACTAGGTTCCTGTATTTGGAAGAATTGCAACTGGATTTTCAATTGGACTGCATTATTATAACAACCCAAAGATTGGACCAATTTACCAGGAAATTTAAAAAAACGCCAGACGGACTCCAAGTTTTTGTCTCTTCTCTCACTTTTCCAGTTTGTAAATTGATTAAAAAAAAAGAAAAACATTTAAATTGTACATTGTTGACAGCATTCTTACTTTACTGCATATCTTCACACTTGTCTAAAAACATTTGGATCCCAAGATGAGACCAGTTAAGAACCAGTAAAACCAATAAAGTTAATTCAAAGCCATGTATTTCTTTACATTTTGACTATATACACTCACTTTTTTCTCCAAAGAGGGCATTCAAATGGTGCAAATCCTATCGTTATTGCATAAAGCACGTGTTTCTAACATTGCGCAGCCTTAGGTCAACACGACTCTTTAACACTCATGCACACACTGGTTTGTAATTAAGCTCAAGCCATTCACAAACATTGCAGATACAGGGCGATACTTACGGAAGAGAAACAAACATCGAGCAGCACAGACAGCCACCGAAGCAACTAAACTAAGCCGAGAACTAAGCTATGTGCAGGGTTTTATATGAACGGGGACGGAAAGATGGCAGCTGCAGCCAAGTTAAACACAGAAGTGGGTTTGACAAGCCACATACATGAACTCATTGTTGCGTGAAGGCGTGCCTCCACCGAGCCACCTGACAAAGACAAGGGGCAGTTTTAACAAGGATTAGACAAACGTGTGCCGTGACTGTCTGGTAGGGCTGGGTGATGTGTGGAGTTTTCAACAAATATTGTATGTTTTTGCACGAGATTTGGGACGAGACTGTATCTAGAGATAGAGATCGTCAAGACCAGAACCATGGGAGGTTGAGAGTGAGTCAAGAACAACAATCACAGCAGGTTCATCCAAAAACTAAAGGAAAACTTTGAGGAGATTGTGCCTTTTTTGCTGCTGTTCGATCTGCTTCTGAACATAACACAAAACCATTCACTACCTTTTTTTCATTTGCTTTTAACAGTGAGAGATGTATTTATTTATCTTATTTATATGTTATGTTTACGTCTTTTGTGTTTTATGTCTAGGATGTCAAAACACTTCGGCCTGACTCGATTTTAAAGAGCTTTACAAATAAAGTTGGAGTGGATTTAGGACCGAAACTAGCGCAAGAAACACTGGAATAGATACCAAGGAACAATTATAACATCCATGAAAAGTCCAAGTCCAGTCTTAGACCAAGAGGGGCAAGTGTTTGGTGACGGAGCCAGAATTACACTGAGATTTTTAACTGAATATAAAATGATAGAGGTTTTCATTGAATCCCAGATAGAGAAAAATATACAATTTGTGGTTTTGGTTGGTCTTGACGCTCGAAACTGAAACAATATCAAAAAAAAAAGGAGTTTGAGAGCAAGACAAGACCGAGACCTTTACAAAATAAGAGCTGTCTAGATGCTAAAACACTTTCTTCCTGTGCATGTTGGTATTCAGCTGCTGCCCGAGTGACATAGAGATATTGTCTATAAAGAGATTAGCTAAATATGCAGGCATATCACCCAGCCTTACTGTCAGGATGTAAACTAAATGTGTCTGAGGCAGTTGTGTATTGTGTGTGGAAAAATGATTTACTGTGCACAAACTCATAAGAACATAGGCTCCAACGACACATCACCATTTCCTTCAAAAACAGGTCTTACTTTGGTCTAATGGGGTCATACGGAGCGTCCTCGAGAAGGTCGTAGATGTAGTTGTTGTAGATCTCGATGTAGGACACAAAGACGCTGTAGCAGCAGTCTTCGTCCACGCTCTCGGACTTACACGCCTCGTCTGAACTGATCATGTCCGCGAACTCGGGGTCGGCCTTCTGCCTGAAAACCCACCAGAGCAGGAAAAGGTTAACGGGACGCTGTCTTTGAGGGTTCTGTTGGGACATGACCTGGAGAGCTACCTTGAGGAGGGCGTCTTGGGCACAGACTGTTGACTTTCACGCTTCTGCCTCTCCAGGAGCGCCTCCACTGTGTCCTGGATCTCCATCCCATTTTTATCATCTGGCTTAAACACCTAACGAAAAGTATGTTTTTTATTTTAGAACTGTTGCTCGAAATGTGGATTTACGTAAAAATAAATCTTACAAATCTTTTAGCCTGCAGCGGGGCGATGCTGTTAAAGAGCATGTCCAGGGAACGGGGCAGGAGGCCGCCTTCTCCGGGCGAGCCGGTCATGGTGTAGGTCTTACCGCTTCCAGTAACTCCGTAAGTAAACAGCAGACCTGCAAAATACAAGGGTATGAGCATGCTGCACAAATGGAGTATAATAATGGGAATAATACACAACTGTTTATTTCTCAACTCATTTACTCAACTCAATACTGGGAAGGATTCATTTTATTTCGTTATAATGTTAAAAAAGAAGCATGTAATCAAGGCCCAGTAGCACAAAGCTAGCTGAAGCTACGCTGGAGGTTTCTTCTGCTCGGTTTAACAGATGCTAACAATCCTGGCCTTCATGTGAAACGTAACAGGTTAAAGCACCCCTACACAATTTTATTCTTTCCTTCCCGGTCTCAACACCCCCCTCTTCTTTTCCGCGCTCGTTGCTGAATAAACAATTGATAGCCATTACTTCCTTGTTGAAAAGCAACTAGAACAATGGAAGTGCCCCTTCACAACACCAGAGTTATGTGACTGGCCAAAATTAAATTAAAGTCCATGATATCAGAGCCTAGACCAGACATCTTAGGGTCTGTTTTTTCCACAGATGATTCCAATTACACTGTGCTATTAAGTGATTAAAACAGTTTTCCTCAAATGCAAGAAAAAAATAGCATACCTTTAACACTAAAACAAATGAACCGACAAATGCACACAAAGTAAAGAACAGATCTATCACAATCTATTCAGCTCCACAGAGAAACTCAGAGTTAACTAAACAAACTGTTAACGCTTTTTGTTAAACCACTGATCCAGACTGAGATTGTTAGGGTTTGTGTAACCGAATAGAAGACAGCAACTAGGCCCTAGATTAGGTTTGTTCTATTAAGGACTCACTTCCAAACATCTCTTACCATTTTTGCTGTGAATAAGATCCTCGATCAAGGGCTTAGCGACGTCCTCAAACAGCTCCATTTGAGTCGTATTAACACCGAATACTTTTTTAAAGGAGTACTGCATCTAAAAAAAAAAAACACGAAACAAAATATCAGCAAAGGTACAGTAATTATAATGATTTGCACGTCTCTGTTTTTAAGCTCTTTCTAAAACACTTACCTCTTTGTATTCTCCGTTACGGTTTACCTTCAGTCCATCAGGAGCGTGCAGCTGAATTGTGGAGTTACTGATCATTTCAACACAACATTCCTGATTATCGGCTCCAAGCGGACGTATGCGGCAGTACACCTTCAAAAAACAAACAAAAGAGGAAAAAAATCTATTGCAGTTCACTTCTGTGATTTGTGAGTATAAACAAAACAGAGCAGCAAAATACACTAATTCTGGAGTCTCTGTGAAGGTGTTAAATACTTTATAGATTGAAATTTAAGTATATATATTAAAGAAAATGGTTATTTTGTTTTTAGACCTTAATCCTGGATGAACCCTGGGCACAGTCCTACTTTAGACCAAATAACCAAATAAAATTCAAATTTGTTTAGGACTACACATATTTATTATCTATCTAATGTTATGATAAAAAAAAATAGATGGCATGTTTTTTTTTCAGGTGGTACATGAGAAAAGTTTGAAAATCACTGTATTTAAAGATGTGTGGGTGTTTACTTACTCCAACTGGATCTTTTTCTACATTTGGTGACCTTTTTGGGCCTGGCCTCCGAGGAGTCCTGCCTCTGTTAAAACTGTACATGAAAAAAGATATTAAAAAATAAATAAAATTGACAAGCTCCATCTGAATATTTGTAGGTCATTCACAAAAGACCCAAGACACAAGTCTGCAGCACCTCTTTTTACAGACAGGAAGCTTTGTCAACATTTTAATTGACCTTAAACAACCACTTCACAATGAAGAAGCAGAAATAAAAAGGATTATGTAATAAAATCAGTTATTATGTAATAAAAGCAATAAAACCTACGCTGTACTCACACATCTTTGAAAATATAATATAGCTTTAACATAAACCAGCCAATGTCTATCACATTGGGTAAATGAGTAAGAAATTCAGCTCAGAGCAGGATTCTGAGGAAAAAACGATGTGTAGCTTTGCATTTTCAGGCAACTGTCGTGTTTTTCTGACTTTAAAGTAGATAAAGAAGCTAAATCCTGAACGCTAACACCGATGCTAGCTTGTTAGCATTCCAAACAAACAGCTGCTCATTGTACACGCAAGCTAAGTAACTAACGCTAATTCTTCTTTTAGCCAAAATTTCATTCTTAACAACTGCCGATCGAAAGGTTAGATAAATTTTAACAGCTATAATTCTCACCCCGGTCTCTGCATTGCGGTAAAAACTTCAGGTGTCCAGCTCTCACAAGAGCGCCTCTTCTTCTCGGTTTTGATTTGAAAAATTCCCTCTTGTGAGCCGTTGTGTGACGGGCTGAAGTCTTGACCAATCAGAGCGCAAGAACCGTGTCAGACACCGGAAGTCCCGCCTTTGAGAAGTGACGCTATGAATTAGCCCCGCCCCCACGCGTCAGCCAAGCCCCCACTACGAAACTGAAGAAATATAAAATAAAACAAAAGACAAATTTATACAGTTTATATTATATTTGTGTGATTATCAACTGTACATTCTTTGATGATTATTCAACTGCGGTGATATTTGATCAGCTTCAGCGACAGACTGCTCCTTCCTCCGGGTTTAAAGGAGAGATTCAGGTCTTTTCTTCGTGTTGTTTCTCAATGAACACTGTTAATATGTTGTTCTTTTCACGGGTGCAGTATTTCCACAATCAATGTGCAATTTCACCTTAACATGTGCAATAACTGTTATACAAACTGTAATTACTATTGACTATTTATTCTTATTAATTTATTCACATCTGTTTATTCTACATATGCATTGTCTGTTTTTAATTGTTTTTAATTTGTTCAAGCGTTTTTAATTTACATATGTATAGTCTATTTTAGTTTATCTTGTCTTGAATTGTTTTAATTTAATTTTTGTTGTGTCCAGGTTGTTTTTTCACTTTAATCTGTGTGATACTTTCGCTGCTCTGACTGTCCTTCTGCTGTTACAACAATGCAATATCTCCACTATGGGACTAAAAAAGATCTTTCTTATATCTTTTTACCCTGGCAGAGAAAAAAAACAAAAACTTTTTTGTTTTTCGTCTTGCATAGGCCTTCTTAGATCCAAAAAGGAACTAAAGGAATATAATAATAATAATAATAATAATAATAATAATAATAATAATAATAATAATAATAATAAAAAAGCCCATTAGCAGAGAATACATCTTTGGATTTGCCCCAAAATGTGACTAAGTGTCAACAGTCACTCAGTCGGTCAAGAGAGGACAAGACACTGTGAAGGAAATTACAATTTCATTTTTTTTGACACATATTCTGTGTTTGATATTTTTCAACAAAAAAGTCCATGTCATTTTCCAACATCATGTTGTGTCTGTCCTTCACCAAACCTTCAAATTGTGGTAAGTGAGAACACAATAAAGAATGAAAAACAAATTTTATTTGAATCTTAAAATGATCATAACCAGAAATCATTTTGACAGTTATTCAGGTTTGTTTTATATTTTATTTTCAAAATCATAATAAATAAATCTTTACATAACAACATGAATATGACTTCAGCAAATGGTGCAGGACGTTCTCTTTGTGTAAAACATGAACAGTAGAGGTTTTACTGAGGGCACTTTGAGAAGGCACATGTTTCCTCGTTTTAAGGATCTCTTCTAACGTTTTTAATTACAATCAGGTTGTCTTTTATTATCAGTAAATACACAGTATCAAAACACAGGCCTAACAATCATCCGAGACATGAATGAACAGTGCAACAAAATATAAAATCCACAGTTTTGTTTCCTGTTGGAGGTTTATCTCTTCAAACCCGAGGACACCTGAGAAGTTTGCAATATTTGTACTTTTTGTTTTGTTTTTAGCAAAGAACTGCTTCACAATGTAACACACAAGCTACAAATGTATGACACATTTTAGTAACAACTTTTTAAACTTCCCATAATCTGCAACAATTGTCCTTTATTTGACTCTTTATTCTGTGGAGCTCTGGGAGAAGACGTCACTCAAGTCGGATTTAGGCCGCTGACAAGACTGTGCTACATATGTACATGGAACTATAGCAATAAAAATCATCAGTAGAAAAGCACTGAGCCCATGTCAACGCAGTTTTCAGTAGATTTGTGTAACATGTTCCACTAAAACCCTCTCTGTCTGTGTCCCATTTGAACAGAAGACGATCG
Organism: Rhyacichthys aspro; assembly: GCA_036850595.1. NCBI lineage: Eukaryota > Metazoa > Chordata > Actinopteri > Gobiiformes > Rhyacichthyidae > Rhyacichthys > Rhyacichthys aspro. Next base: position 2,370,399 of record CM072150.1, on the reverse strand, counting down.
ATGCTAGTTTCATTTAGCGTCCTGCGTCAGAAATAAGAGCCGACCGGCGACTAGTGAGCTGTAAAACTCATATTAACAGATTCATTTATACAATCTATGTATAATTACACGCCACATGAGATCTTGTTACAGCAGTGAAAAATAAAGCACAAAAAGCTTTGTGAAATCAAAACCTAAAAGCGGATGGCTAATTAGCATAAATGAATACAGCGAACTTGCCTGTTACACACTATTGTTGCACGACACGAAGCTAAAGATTTTTGATTCATTGTAGATAGTTGTTGTGCAGTAGACTCCAGAACTAGAAACCTATTTTTTAGCATGTAAAGATAGATTTAATAAAGTTAAGCCGTTTGTTTGAGAGCTACTCTGGCGCTAGTCACGTCTTATTCATTGTTTCCTGCCAAAATGGCCGACAAAACATGATGCCCGGCTCTTTTAGACGTAACAAAGTGCTAAAGAGGCCAGTAAATTGTAATAAAAGTGTGCTTAGACGGTTTTTGTTGTGCATTAGATCAGCTCCTGAGTTTATGTTTGTGTCCTATTATCAACCGAAGTCTAAGGCACACAGGCCTTGGATGAACTTCTTCTGTTTCTGAAGTGTTTACTGTGCTTTCTTTCTTTGGCGCTTGAAGGCGAGAAGAGAGGCAGAGTGAAGAGGGAGATCAGGATGACATTCAGCGCCAGACAAAGCAGCGCCGCTCCCACCGAGTCGCCGAAGGTAACGGGGATGGAGTTCTCCAGGAGCCAAGGGCGCCGCGTGGTCATGTCCTCCTCGATGGCCTTCATCTGGAAGTGAGTGGCCAGGATGGCGCAGACGTGGAAGAGCTGATGGCTGTGACCTGCAGGGGGAGCACTTCCATCACGTTAGAGTCCAGACATGAAGGTAACAGTCTCTGAACAAATGATTTACCCTGGAGTTAGTTTAGATGATACAAAATATGAAGCGGGTAAGGCTTGGATACTATTGCTTAATGTTTAACACAAATGAGAAAACTGTGACGTGTTAATGTCCAGAAAGGTTAATCATTTCTGTGTTGCTCCAGATTCAGAAGCAAGCAGCAAAATCAGTGCAGCGCCAGAGGGAAGCTGAGTGTACTTTTAATCAGCTGAATGATAAATATTCCAGCAATTATCACTGAAAAAGCATTCAGACGTGAAATAAGCAGCTTTAGATCATAATGCATGAATGGATCCTAGAGTAACAACGTTCAAACATTTTACAGATACGTCTTTAAATGGCTGTTTACAAGAAGAAGAAAGGCATTATTTATTTATTTATTTTAGATTTAGATTAGGGCTGTACTATAGCAAACGTCTTTTTTTTGGTAAGTACTTGCACTTTAACATATTTCTTGGACATGTTCGAAATGTTATGGTCTTTTATGTGATGGACATTTACTTTTTGGCTAAAAATCATCGTCCAAACAGAGCATTAAATCAAACTATGGATTGTCTTAATGAAAAAGTCCTAGTTTAGATCTGGTTTAGTCCTGGTTCAGTCTTGGTTTAGTCTTTAATATTAATTTAGCTCCTGTTTTAATGAGTGGACACATTTTTACTTTGTCAAAGAGCGTTCAAATATCGTAGCTCATATTGTTATTGCAATATTAAAAATACTAATGGCGTATCAAATGTTTTTCTGATTTTGTGCAGCCCTAGTTTAGCCCTGGTTGTGTGGCCCCCAAAAGTTATGAAGTTATGAAGATTTGACTGAGTTAATGGTAAACCAGTTCACAATAGACGAGACATTTAACAAAATACTGAAGTGTTGGAATAAAGATGGGACTCCAAGGCAATATCAGCAGTTTTCTACAGTAGCTTCTCTACAAATACCCTCCATATGTTTCCATTTCTAACACTGTACAACCGTTAGCTTAGCAACATCTTAAAACACAGATGGACTTTAGAGAAAAGGATAAAGCTGGTTATATATTCTAAGAATGTCTTTTAATGTAAATAATAAACTGCTGTGATACAGGGCTATATATAAACAAAATAGGGTCGTGTCATTTATAAACACAATGATCTAAAATAGAAGTGTATTTTCAGTTCAAATCCATCTAAAACCCATTCAAGTCCAAATAAAACCTGGTCAAATCTATCTAAAACCTGTTAAAGTCCATCTAAAACCTGTTTAAATCCATCTAAAAGCCATTCAAGTCCAAATAAAACCTGGTCAAATCTATCTAAAACCTGTTAAAATCCATCTAAAACCCATTCAAGTCCAAATAAAACTGGTTCAAATCCAACTTAAACTTTTCAAGTCCATCTAAAACCTGTTCAAATCCATCTAAAATCCATTCAAGTACAAATAAAACCTGTTCAAATCCATCTAAAACCTGTTCAAGTTCATCTAAAACCTGTTTAAATCTATATGAAACCGATTCAAGTCCAAATAAAACTGTTAAAATCCATCTAAAATCCATTCAAGTCCATCTAAAACCTGTTTAAATCCATCTAAAACCCATTCAAGTCCATCTAAAACCTGTTCAAATCCATCTAAAATCCATTCAAGTACAAATAAAACCTGTTCCAATCCATCTAAAACCTGTTCAAGTCCATCTAAAACCTGTTTAAATCCATATAAAGTTCAAGTCCAAGTAAAACCTCTGTCTTTTATCTTTGTAAAGCCCTTTCAGTGAATTATTGTTGTGATGCAGAGCTATATTTAAACAAAACTGTCTCTTTTTCATTCATAAACACAACGATCTAAAGTAGGATTATATTTTCAGTCTCACCGATGTAGTCGAAGCTGCCGGGGGCCAGACGCTCAGGTAAATGAGTGGAAAACAGGAACCCGGTGAGGAAGGCTAAGGCGATGTGGTTGAGGTGGAGGACGTTGGTGTGGTTATCGGTGCAGCCGTCACCTGTGCACACAAACACCTGGAAACAACAGGAGCACAGCCACATTAACTCCTCATTGAGTTTATGAAGCAAACCTAACTGCATGGTTCAATCATTAATGTCATATTTCTAACACTGGTGAAGTAATGCTTGAAAGTAATGTAATAATAATGTAATTTCATGTATTGTTCCTTTTGTATAAGAACTGCTTTCATCCATTTAGTCATTCTAAGTCTAATATTAGTTAATCAGGTTTAATTTTCATGTTAATATTGACATAGACATGTTCACTGGAAGCAAATCCATCTAAAACCAGTTCAAATCCATCTAAAACCAGTTCAAATCCATCTAAAACCAGTTCAAATCCATCTAAAACCAGTTCAAATCCATCTAAAATCTGTTCAAATCCATCTAAAACTGGTTCAAATCCAACAATAATTTTTAAAGTCCATTTAAAACCTGTTCAAATCCATTTAAAACTGGTTCAAATCTATCTAAAACCTGTTCAGATCCATCTAAAACCTGATCAAATTTAACTAAAACCTGTTCAAATCCATCTAAATCCTGTTCAAATCCATCTAAAACTCTTTCAAATGCATCTAAAACTGGTTCAAATCCATCTAAATCTGTTCAAATCCGTTTAAAACTGGTTCAAATCCATCTAAAATCTGTTCAAATCCATCTAAACCCTGTTCAAGTCCATCTAAACCTGTTCAGATCTATCTAAAACCTGTTCAAATCCATCTAAAACCTGTTCAAATCCATTTAAAACTGGTTCAAATCCATCCAAACATGTTCAGATCTATCTAAAACCTGTTCAAATCCAGCTAAAACCCATTCAAGTCTATATAAAACCTGTTCAAATCCAGCTAAAACCTGTTCAAGTAGGATCACCGACAGATACGCTCCTAATTAAGTTTATAAAGCCTTGATCAAAATGATAATTATGGTTCTTTAAACAAAAACATTACAAGTGAAAGAGTTTATATTACAGGTGGATCAGTCATTCTAAGTGTAATATAAGTTAATCAGGTTTAGTTTTCATGTTAACACTGACACAGACATGTTTACTCCAGATGTGTCAGGCCCTACCCTGTAGAAGAGAGGAATGTTGTCGAACAGGTACGGGTACGCAAACGCCATCACACGCAAACATTTACTGAGCCTTGGACTCTGGCACTCGGGGAATCTGAAACACACCGGGTCAAAAAATAGACATTATTACTCTTTAATGAACGTTAATACACCGTGTCGTGTCACTTACTGTCCTCATTAAGAGACAGAATAGCAATTATCAAGAAGAATGTGACAGTTGTACAGGTTGTTCCATTAAAGGACAGTGTTTCATAAGAACACACCTTCAGTATTGAGTTTGACAAAGCCACATTATTAAATACACCTGCTTTAAATGTAAGTATCTAATCGAAGACCATTGTTTTTACCACCAGGGCATTCAGAAGACCATCTCTGAACAAAGAACACGTTGAACTACAGCAGGAGTCAGTCCTGTCGGATCACAACCGGATTCAGAAAAGTCTCACCAAAACTGACGAGTAAAAAACTGGAAAAAGTCCAATGAGTCTGAAAAACCAGCTGTTTGTCTTTGCTTTGAACAAACAGATTGGTGTCATCAGAGTTCAGATGTTTGCTTATTGAGTGTTGGATTTCTGTGTTTAGACTTTAACAAACAAAACTTGACTTTGTTTTATATGTAACATCAAAAAATGACTTTTGACGTTGGCAAAGATCGTTTAGTGTTGAGTCGTGTTGCTCAAATCTGGGCTGTTCGTTTGCTCTTTGGGTGTAACTTTACAAATCTATACTTTACTTTTAAATGCAGTGAGAAAGAAATTAAAACAACATAATAATAACAAACTAAATGTGGCTTTAATGTTGTATGTTTATGTTTATTTGGCACTAATGTGACCCAGAGCAGAAGATTTTTTTTCCTCCATCAATCAACATGTCTCCAATGAAAAAGGCAAATATATATAATAAAAATATTATTTAAAATTATTGTATTTTATTGTATTGTGTATATTATGTTTTTCTCATGTAGGAAAGAGGATTGAAAACTATTTCCAATTGAAAATAAGATAATTATCTTTAAAAAAAGACATGATCTGTGAAAGTTGATAATCTTGATTACTTAAATATTGATGAAACTGTTAATAATTAAGCTCAATAAAATGTATTTAACAAAACATTAATGAAGAAAAAACAAATAGCACTTCTTTTAGATGTTCAAACTTGCACCAGGTCAGTTTGACCCGTGAACATTATTGTTGTCCCTTGGATTAGAACAGAACATAACAAGGTTAATGACATACTCAGCACCAACAACAAGCCACAGTCAAAGTCACTCAGATCACTTTTCCTCTGTGTTCTGATGCTGGGTTTGAACTTCAGCAGGTTTCTCTTCAACATTTACTGCAGCTGTAACTAATAGTGTGGCCAGTGACTAAATAAATGCATATGTTTTGACGGTGGAAGGAAGCCGCAGAACCCAAAGAGAACCCAAAGAGAAGAACATGCAGACTCCACGACCTTCTAAACGTGAGTCAGAAGAGCATTGTCTGCATTGATGACTCTGAACAAACAGTAAATAACGTTAAATGTGTGATATATTGTGCAGCCCTGTTTAATACTCAACATCTTATTAAGTTAAAAAATATAAATATACAAACATAAACACAAAAAAGTAGGAGTCGTTGAATTATGCAAAGTAGAAAACATGCAACTCCTATTTTTCCGAGAATCACATAGAACTCCATTGAATCAGAACATGTTCTACGACTCTTCTTGTCCTCTTTCTCCAGTGGAGCTGAGTCAAAAGTTTTTCATCAGCATTTGGTAACACCCAGGACTTTAAGAGATTGCTCAATGCTTCTTATGAAATCAAACACTCCCAAACCGTCTCTGGGCGAAGTCTATATTTATCTTTGTATAAACATGATCAGGTGTAACATTATGACACCGAGAGGTTAATAACTCTGATTATATCTTCATTATTTTTCCTTTTAGTGACTGGGATTAATTAGAAGGAGCTGAACATTTTGTCTCAAGTTGATGAGGTAAAAACAGGAAAAATGGGTTGGAGTTGAGTGAGTTTAACAAAGACTGTGTCAGAACATCTCCAAAACCTGACTCTTATGGGTGTTCCCGCTCTGAAGAGGTTCAAAGAAGGAACAGATGTGAACCAAGACAGGGTCAGGGGTCAGGGGTCAGGGGTCACTGATGCATATGTGGTCCGATTCAACAGTACAGCTCCTGTTGCTCAAACATGTCCCGACTTACAGGACTTAAAGGATCTGGTGCTAACATCTTGGTGCCAGATACCACCAAATCTAATCTAATACCTGTTCAAATCCATCTAAAACATGTTCAAAACCATCTAAAACATGTTCAAAACCATCTAAAATGTGTTCAAATCCATCTAAAACTGGTTCAAATCCATCTAAAACCTATTTAAATCTATCTTAAACTTGTTCAAATCTATCTAAAACCTGTTCAAATCCATCTAAAACTTGTTCAAATCCATCTAAAACTTGTTCAAATCCATCTAAAACCTGTTCAAATCCACCTAAAACCTGTTTAAATCCATCTAAAACCTGTTCAAATCCATCTAAAACCTGTTCAAATCCATCTAAAATGTGTTCAAATCCATCTAAAACCTGTTTAAATCCATCTAAAACCTGTTCAAATCCATCTAAAATGTGTTCAAATCCACCTAAAACCTGTTCAAAGCCATCTAAAACCTGTTCAAATCCATCTAAAACATGTTCAAATCCATCTAAAATGTGTTCAAATCCATCTAAAACCTGTTCAAATCCATCTAAAACAAGTTCAAATCCATCTAAAACCTGTTCAAATCCTTCTAAAATGTGTTCAAATCCATCTAAAACCTGTTCAAATCCATCTAAAACTGTTCAAATCCATCTAAAACTGTTCAAATCCAAATAAAACCTATTCAAATCCATCTTATACCTGTTCAAATCCATCTAAAACTCATTCAGGCCCAAATAAACTTGTTCAAATCCATCTTAAACTGGTTCAAATCCATCTAAAACCTGTTCAAATCCATCTAAAACCAGTTGTGCTGCTAACATCTTGGAGCCAGAGACCACAGCGGACCTTCAGGGTCTAGTGGAGTCCAGGTCTCGACGGGTTTTAAAGCATTATTATTAGGCAAGTGGTCATAATGTTATAACTGATCGGTGTATCATTTAATTCACCATAAAGTAAGATATAATTTTACTGCGTCAGGGACAGAAGGAACAAACTTTAGCAAAAGCACTGTTTACCTCTTTCATGATTATATTGAAGAAATGGAAAACCAAGCCTTAGCAGAAAAGAGATGGTTCTAGATAAACCCAGAGACTGATGGGTTACAGTTTAAATTTTCTCTGTTTATTGGATTTATGTGCGTCACAAAGCACAACTCAACCAAAGAAACAGCTGTAGTCGACCTAAACCTGATTAAAATCATCTGTTGTTTGGAAATACTCCAAACAACAACAAACTGAAGATGATTGGACTGTTTAGGTGAGTCCAGGACAATCCAACAGTAGTTATTAAATGTATTTAGAGCTTGTACCTGGAGTAGCAGGCCAGGCTGGTGCAGATGATGGTGTTGAACACAGCGATGGAGATGAAACACTGGTGAAAGCTGCTCTTCACCCACTTGTCGGGGAAAACATACGTGGAATACGTGATCGCAGAACCTGCAGCAAACAGAAATCAGATTTAGTTTCCTGGTGTTTCAACCTTGGATATCCCTGAGTAGGAACAGAACCAAAGATATATCCACCCTATCAATAAATAATAGAGAAACACAGCCAATATTTCTCTTAATTGTTAAATAAAAGCGTTGGATTTTTTTAAACATGTTGCCTCTACCTTCATTTTCCAGCCTTATTCTTTACAGTTCAGCCAAACACATCTCAAATACAGGAACAGACACTTCCACATTTGCAGGATGAACATTTTTGCAATTAAAATGCAAAAATCAATGGTCATTCTTTTGAATTTTGTGAATGAAACCAAACTGTTCGACACACACAAGATGGCCTCTAACGGACAAGGCTCCAGGGTTTTCCAAAAAACAGAAAAACAATGACATATCTTATTCCAAAAGTCAAATAAGTTACAGCATGAGTTTTTCTTTAAACTAATATAATCTGTGAACTGCTTTAAAACATTTATTAAACAACACAGTGAGGTGGAGCAGCGATGGACGGCACTATGGGGTTATTTTTACTGCAATTTTTAATTTTAAACAAAATTACATGAATTGTTATTGAGGCTTGCATTGTTTTTTAAAGTTGCACTGGAACAAAAATGAATATAAACAATTAAAAATGACGCAGTGGATTCAGGGCTAATGTTAATATGGAACTGTTCAAACTAAAGACTTGGTTTGCACTGCTTAGTTTCCTGATGCAATGACTAAATGAATAAATAATAACTCATTTGTGACGACACATTTGTCACAACCAAAGTAAACAAGAAAACCATTTGTATTTTGAATTTGAATCCACCAGTTTTGTGAATCAACGCTAAAAGGTATAAATAAATAAAAGTTCTGTTTAAAAAGGTAAAAAGGATAAAAGATAAAGGTTAAAAACACACACATGCATCATATTTAACATATTTAACTCTTGCACGGCTCCTTAAAACATAGCTTTATCTCCGTAACTCCACTGAACACGCGATGACAGACCGAGGCTGTAGAAGCTGAGGGCTCCGTAGTCGAAGAAGAAGCAGATGTGTCGAGCCCGAGGCGACATGGTGCTGAAGGTGTGGGCGCAGCTGGAGGCCAGAGGGTAAATGCAGCAGGACAACAGGTAGATGAGCAGAGGCCAGGTGTAGGGGTCCTGCCAGGCTGAGTGCACCAGCACCACCGTCACCAGCTTCCACAGGAAGTACCTGCAGGAACAATTATACTCTATTACTCTCAAGCAGCAGCAGAAGAAGAAGAAGAAGAAGACGAGCTGGTTTAAGAGGGTTAGATAGCTTATTAGATCAGAAATGAATTAGTTTAAAACTGTTCAAATCTATCTAAAATGTGTTTAAAACCACCTAAAACCTGTTCAAATACATCTAAAACTTGTTCAAATCCATCTAAAACTTGTTCAAATCCATCTAAAACTGTTCAAATCCATCTAAAACTTGTTCAAATCCATCTAAAACTTGTTCAAATCCATTTAAAACATGTTCAAATCCATCTAAAACTGTTCAAATCCATCTAAAACTGTTCAAATCTATCTAAAATGTGTTTAAAACCACCTAAAACCTGTTCAAATCCATCTAAAACCTGTTCAAATACATCTGAAACTGTTCAAATACATCTGAAACTGTTCAAATCCATCTAAAACCTGTTCAGATCCATCTAAAACTGTTCAAATCCATCTAAAACATGTTCAAATCCATCTAAAACCTGTTCAAATCCATCTAAAACATGTTCAAATCCATCTAAAACCTGTTCAAATCCGTCTAAAACCTGTTCAAATCCATCTAAAACCTGTTCAAATCCATCTAAAACCTGTTCAAATACATCTAAAACTTGTTCAAATCCATCTAAAACTTGTTCAAATCCATCTAAAACTGTTCAAATCCATCTAAAACTTGTTCAAATCCATCTAAAACTTGTTCAAATCCATTTAAAACATGTTCAAATCCATCTAAAACTGTTCAAATCCATCTAAAACTGTTCAAATCTATCTAAAATGTGTTTAAAACCACCTAAAACCTGTTCAAATCCATCTAAAACCTGTTCAAATACATCTGAAACTGTTCAAATACATCTGAAACTGTTCAAATCCATCTAAAACCTGTTCAGATCCATCTAAAACTGTTCAAATCCATCTAAAACATGTTCAAATCCATCTAAAACCTGTTCAAATCCGTCTAAAACCTGTTCAAATCCAAATAAAACCTGTTCAAATCCAAATAAAACTTTAATTAAATCAGTTTCCACAGGAAGTACCTGCCGGACCAATTATACTCAGTTACTCTCAAGCAGCAGCCGAATGAGGAGTAGCTGAAGAAGACGAGCTGGTTTAAGAAGGTTCGATAGCGTATTAGATCAGAAATTAATTCGTTTATCACATCATTAACAAAATAATTATAAAAAAGCCACATTTCAGCCTCTGTTAGAGTCTACACTGAGGTCTAAGCAGTTCTTTTTGCAGCAGCAGCAGGTATTGTTTTATTGCAGTGTCCCATTTCAACACAAACAACCCTGGAAGCTTCTGGAGTCATGTTTCAGTATAATTCAGTCGAGTGTCAGTCAACAGGGTTTTATCTGCGTTCCAACTCTGTTCATGTCGACAAATGCACGTTTTCAAGACGCCTTTGATCCTCAGCCTGTTGTTTGTGTCACTCTTGAGGCGTTAAAGGCAGAATACGCAGGATGTCAACACAAACGAACCACACACTACTGTATTTAAACTGGGGTTGGTCTTTAAATGGCCATTACCTGATTTTTTTACTGTAACGTTTAGTGTAACAGGAATCATTTGTGAAAAAATGAGATGTTAAGACGTGATCTAGTCTTTATAATTAAGGATTTTAATAAATGCAATTATCTCCTCCTCGTTGTCTCCCTTTTCTCTGTTGATGCTTTTCTTTTTTCAGCTGTTTCTCTGTTAAAAGACATATTCAGCTGAAAATACACTTTATCTGCAGCTATTAAACTTCCTGGAACGTCATGTGACAAGTGTCGACCAATGGGAGCGCTCCAATAACAATAAACGCATAATAAAGACAGTTTTTTCACAAATTATTGATTTTACAACAAACTATTTGGGTTTAAACCATTTTCCAACTAGAACCTAATAAAAACAACCTAATGCACAGATAATTACACAGAAAACAATTCGAAAAAGTGAGTTGCTTTGCTCATTTTTCCTGTTATTTTCATATTTTATTGCAAGTCTGTTTGTCGGATGCATCTCTCTGCAGCTCATTAACGAGTCAACATTACTCCAGCCTTTCCCCATCACTGAGCAGTTAACTAATTGAGACGACACACGTGAGCGCCTCCAGCACAGACCGGCTCATTAACGACCGGCCCCTGAACGGCCCCCGGCTCACGTTCACGGGCCTCGTCCCTGGACTCGGAGGAGGAAGGCCTCGGGGAGAAGACGGGGGACGAGCAGAACAACATTAACCGGCAAAACACGCCACGGACGATCTGTCACCTCTGTTTAAACCACGGTACGAGCGCAACGTGGGGAAATAACGGTGGAAAAGTTTGCAAAAATGCTGTTTCTTGCAGAGAAATCATGAATGTTTTCTTTTAATTGATAAAAAAGTATGTTATGGCATTTTGTAACAGGAATAATTTGTAGCAGGATCATATTCACGAGACTCTAGAACCTTGAATCATGTCTAAAACCCATTATTTGATTTTGAGAATGTATATTTTGGGGCTAAAAGTTTCCCTGTTTTATTTTAAAGCGTTAAACCACGACCCAATTGATCCCTAAAGAAGCCTAGGGACAATTCACGATTAAAACTGGACATTTTCCAGCGCTGGCTCTGATTTCAACGTCAGACGATGATGTGATCCAGTAATTATCTCCTCGTTAAACATTACTTGAAGGAATTGCCAATATTTATCAATGTTTTCTTTTCTTTTTTCTCTTTCTGCTGCTGTTTCACTGTAAAAACTCCTCGGTAGACCTTTTCTCTTCTTTGTTCTTTGTTGACATCAGTGTCGACCAACATATATAAGATGTGAGCTGTGATTGGCCAAAGCTTAAAAAACTAAAACTATGTCCTTGTAAAAACTTATAAAAACAGTTTTTCTTAAATGCAACGCCACCAATTAAACAGAGAAAGTGTCTAGTCCAGCTCCGGCAAACAAATAAATAGAGAAAAGTGAAAATAAATATTGCGTTTACGTCTAATTCTGTGGAAATAACTGCAGGATCACATCAGTCTGAAGTTAAACTCAGAGCTAGACGTTTCAGTGAAGCTCTAATCTTCAGTTTCATGTAATGTTTTATTAGTTAATAGTGTCAAATTGGTCCCGTTTGACCTCTTTTTTACTAAAATAAGAGCAGAAAGCTCACTATTCTGTTGTTGGAGGGAGATATTGACAGAATCTGAGGCGTTAATGGTTTGCTGCAGGACGCTGCAGGAGTTCTTGTCCATCCTGTTGGTTGCTGGGATATAACACAAACAAACAAAGGTTATTCAACACCAACACCTGCATGTGTTTTTAAGACGAGCGTTAAAGCTGTAGAAAACAATACCTCGAAAATAATACTTAAGAATAGTTGTCTTTTAGTGCATGGAATATGGTTGTGGTGTATTCATTTGTCTGATTTATGCAAAGTTTAGGAATAATAATTGAATATTGTTGTTTGTATTATTAAACTGATAAATTTGTACAAGATGAAAACTAGGAACCGGTCCCTGGATCCACAAAGAAAAATAAACATGATCTTGCAGGCGTTTTATTTTGGAATCATGATCTATTTCTGCTGGAACTTTTTCCCACACTTGACAAACACTTCTTCCAGATCAAACTGACTCGCCGTGCGTCCAAAAATGAACTTTTGAATGTCGTCAATAAAGTTATCGATCACATTAAAATACGTGTCCTTAACTCGTGTTTATTTAAGCAGCTCTTGGACGTCTTCTCTTAAAGCTACTGAAGTGAGATGGCGTTCTTGTCGTTGATTGTTGGCCAGTGATTTGGAGTTTTTAGCAGTGTTGGTTTTGTTTATGAATTATTTTCATCATAGTTTTCTTCAACAACATATTTTTGCGAATCGAAAAAACTAAAAAGTAATTAATGAGAACAAAAACTCGGACTAAATGTTTCAACACTTTCATCAACGAATAAAAACAAAACGAAAATGTAACAGTATCAAAAGGAGAGGAGTTGAGAAGAGAACCGCTTTAAATAAGTTTGGAGGAAAAGAAGAAAGACAAATAGACTCAGATTTCAGTTTTGGAAATGTTAATGTTAAAGGTGAAAACTAAACCTACACTGAACAAACCCGTTATATTTTAGTGAATAAATCTATTGTAGATATAGTCGACTAAAACTAGAGTAAAAATAATAAGGATGAGACTAAATTTTGACTAAAACTAAAGTTCATTTTAGTAAAAAGACTAAAACTAAAACTAAATTAAAATTTGCTGTAAAAATGAACATGCTGCTTCAGTTTTTCTTTTTTTCTTTTTACAAAAACAGTCTCTACTTGCAGTTCACTTCAAGGATTAATGTGCACAGTTTTTAAATAAACAAATAAAGTGTCTGCATTCAAAGCCAAACTGGAAATAAAATGACACAGACTCTTCCAGTGAGTCGTGGAAAAGGTTTAAGAGACGTCTGTTTGTGCAGCGTCGACGCAGCTCATTCATCTTCAAACATAAAACACATTATGAAAAAGTTATTGTAGATATTGTTGTGGTTTAAAGCAGAACGACTAGAAAGGATCAGTGTCTATGTTTACATCCTGCGTGACACCAGAGAAAGAATATCGTGGATCCAGTTCTGCCAGATTCCTCTGAGTGGATCAAAACTATGATCTAAATCGTTTCTTATGGAAGAGTTTCCTGAAGTGTCAAGTGTCATCTGTGAAGTCAGGGCAGGACTTTACACTCTTGACTCTGGAGCTTTGAGCAATAACAATAATAATCCAGTATCACTTCCACTGAATGTCTGGGACAGTTTGGTAAACAGTGTATTTGTGTTTTTAGATGCAATATAAATGGGATTTGATGTAAACTTAGAATAAAAAAAAGCGAGAAAATCCTCCACGGAGCTGAGGAAAAGCCCAGATAATAACAAACACAAGGAGAGTTTTCTAGTCTGGATATGTTTTTGTGATTTAATGCAGTGTTTCCATTAACAATGACTCTATATAAAACCTGAAAAAGCTGTTGGTAATGAAATGCCAGCTTTTGTTCTTTGTTTGCTCGTTCCTCTTGATCCCAGTTTGATTTTTCATCATTTTTCAACACCTTTTTGACTTTATAAAGTGCTCACAACCATCCGTCCACCTTCTGTGACCCAGGTTTTATTCATATTTGAACAGGTTTTAGTTGGATTTCAGCAGGTTTTACTCATATTTGAACAGGTTTTAGTTGGATTTCTGGAGGTTTTACTCATATTTGAACAGGTTTTAGTTGGATTTAAACAGGTTTTAGTTGGATTTCAGCAGGTTTTACTCATATTTGAACAAGTTTTAGTTGGATTTTAACAGATTTTACACCGATTTGAAAATGTTTTGTTGGATTTAAACAGGTTTTAGTTGGATTTCAGCAGGTTTTACTCATATTTGAACAGGTTTTAGTTGGATTTAAACAGGTTTTAGTTGAATTTTAACAGATTTTACTCATATTTGAACAGGTTTTAGTTGAATTTAAACAGGTTTTTGTTGGATTTGAACAGGTTTTAGTTGAATTTTAACAGATTTTACTCACATTTGAACAGGTTTTAGTTGAATTTAAACAGGTTTTTGTTGGATTTGAACAGCTTGGGCACAACTAGAGCTCTCGATCCCAGTTTGATTTTTATCATTTTTCAACACCTTTTTGACTTTATAAAATGCTCACAACCATCCGTCCACCTTCTGTGACTCTTATAAACCAATAAACGCCGACAACAACTATCATCCAGACGAAGAAGACGTTGAACAGAGTCTAAAGTAACGTGGAGTACCAGGTTGGCAGGAAGTGCGTCCAGATGTTGAGGGTCTCGTTGGTCATCTGGAAGAGGCTGAGGACGCAGTCTGTGGCCGAGCTGCGAGGATGACGGTACCCGGACATGATGGAGTCCTCATGGTAAACCTGCAGGAGACACAGCATCAGGACCCAGAAACCATAGTGACACAATCATTATTTATAAAGAGTTTAGACGAGTCTGGAGTTGTGAATGACACATGGAGGAGGTTTGGTTTCTTTTTTACCAAAGCTTTTTTAGACACTGAATTTATGTCGCTGGATTTTTTGCTTTTAAATTTCATGAGCTTTCGATTTTTTATTTTTTTTTTTACATCAAATTACAAAAGAATTTCATTGAATAAAAAATTAATTTAAAAAATACAGTTTTTTAAAATTCAGTTTAGAAAAATACAGTGTAAAATAATTCTGAAATTTACAAAAATACAGTATTTTGTTTCTGAATTTTTATTTGAGAAATTTTTATTTTAATTTGACGTAAAAAAAAAAAAACACACAAAAAAAAAACAGTCCATAAAATTCAAATGCAAAAAATTCAGTGTCTAAAAAAAGCTTTGGTAAAAAAGAAAAAGAGCTCCATATTTTCAGACTGAAAGACTGACTTCTTCTCTTCGTTTACAAATGAATAAACTCTAAGAAACGCTTTGGTCAAACTAGATACTGTATGTTAACAAAACCAAACATGAGTTCAGTGAGTTGTCAATATAGAAGTACATTGTTTTTGTCATTAATGAATCCCTAGTTCTATGTTTCTTTGTTTTATGTTTGTTTATAAAATGATTAAAACATAGAAATATTAAGAATGAAGAGTTTTATCATTGTTTACAGGATGAATCTGTGACTAAAAGGCAATAACATTACATCCATTGTAACTCTCTCAATGTTTCAAAATAAAGATTTAGAAATAATTCACTAAATACGTGGGTATCTTTTTATGTGTTTGATATTTTACTGATAAAATAAATCAGAGAAGCTTGTTAGAAACATGTCAATGGAGCTGTTTTAAAGATAGACACAATAAAATTACATGAGAATAATAATATCTTCATCTTCACTGACTCCATAACCAGCTCAGACTCTTTATAAACGCCTGACACTTCAATAGAAACTGGACTTAGACCAAATAAAAATAAAAAAACAAAACAATAAAAGACATAACATCCTCCTCCAATTCAATCCAATTCTCCTCCAAGGTTTTATAATTGTTTAAGTTTTCACTGGAGTCTTCCAAAAGTTGTCTTTAACATTAATTTCCACCTTTTAAACAGGTTTTAGTCAGATTTGAACAGGTTTTAGTTGGATTTGAACAGGTTTTAGTTGGATTTGAACAGGTTTTAGTTAGATTTGAACTAGTTTTAATTGGATTTCAGCAGGTTTTACTCATATTTGAACAGGTTTTAGTTGGATTTCAGCAGGTTTTACTCATATTTGAACAGGTTTTAGTTGGATTTCAGCAGGTTTTACTCATATTTGAACAGGTTTTAGTTGGATTTCAGCAGG
Organism: Rhyacichthys aspro; assembly: GCA_036850595.1. Classification (NCBI taxonomy): domain Eukaryota; kingdom Metazoa; phylum Chordata; class Actinopteri; order Gobiiformes; family Rhyacichthyidae; genus Rhyacichthys; species Rhyacichthys aspro. The sequence continues at coordinate 2,354,346 of CM072150.1, read as the reverse complement.
TTTTACTCATATTTGAACAGGTTTTAGTTGGATTTGAACAAGTTTTAATTTGATTTGAACACGTTTTAATTTGATTTGAACAGGTTTTTGTTGGATTTCAGCAGGTTTTAGTTGAATTTAAACAGGTTTTAGTTGGATTTCAGCAGGTTTTAGTTGAATTTAAACAGGTTTTAGTTGAATTTCAATAGTTTTTTGTTGGATTTGAACAAGTTTGGGCACAACCAGAGCACAATCCAAACCAGATCTCAGGGAATTAGAGATTTCACGAGAAAGAAGTGCCATTTGGTTGTACTTTTGTGGACAATACTGCGTCTATGTATATAATGTCTCTGAAAGAATACTCACTTCCTTAATAATAGCATCACAAAGTTTGGTTCGAAAACTTGTCAAATGAACCCTCAGTCCTTGTAGAACCTGGTAGTCTTTAAATCTAACTGTGCTCCTCTTTCAGTGCATTTAATGGAACATCTATCTTTTTTTTTTACAGATTGGGAAGGTTTTATGTGGACAAGACACTTCTGGTTTTAATCAACAGATCTTTTAAAGTCAGTTTCACTTTTTAATGAAATCAGACGCAGGTAAAATATGCAAGAAGCAGCTCTGTCTCAAAAAAATCTATGAGAGATGTGTTATTTCTACTGACTTTCCGAAGCTAAAACAAATCGATTTAAACGTTCTTTTGTCTCAATCAATGCCTGCAGTTCTTGACTTGTTTTCTGAAGCACTTTTGTATCGACTGTGATTTCCTCTTTGATGAATTACCTTTTGATAATGACAGACTATACAACTTCAAACCTGTTTTTTAAAGCGCTCGCAGGTGAAACGTGAAGCTGAGTAGGACTTACTTTGGGCACCTGTTTGATGGAGAAGACTGGAGGTAGTTTGATGAGGCTGAGCATGATTCCTGCTGCTGCTGAAGGAAGACGGACTGATCTGTTCCGAGGCAGGTTATAAACTCCTGTTGCCGCGTGGTCTCGTGGTTCCTCCCGGAGCTCACCTGGGCCACTCCCCCTCGAGCAGGTCTGAGTCACACACAAAGACTTCACTGAATGTGAAACGAGTTGTTGAAGATTAAACGGAGGCTCGGCTGCTCCGGGAACAGTGACAATGAGCCTTAAACCCTCTGTAAACAGCCCTTTCCCGGACGTTTTATTGTTTTAATTGTGTTTAAAGCCACTGTGAAGGGTTTGGATGAACTGAACTGGGTCTAGTCCATGTGGCACGGTTTTAGGATGGTTATATCATTTATTTTTGATAGGAGTCGACTATGTTTGCATAAAACTATGTTCGTCTGTGAAGCTTGAATGTGTGATTGAAGGAGATGGAAACAGGTGCAAACAAATTATGTATTGAACAGTTTTAGGAAAATGTTAAAAGGGGAAAAAATAATCCTTTAGTTAGAATACATTAAATACAATCACAGAGTTAACTCTTTAGTTTATTCGTGTTCAAGTGTGGTTCAGTGTATTTTTGTCCGAAAAAAGAGACAGAGAAGATGAACAAAAAACAAAAAACAGAAGGACAAAAAACTAAAAGTAGGTCCTACCAGGTCATCATTTCATTCGACAACAAGGTACACCGGTAAACAATTCAATTTATAATATTTCCATTTCATAACTAATCATTTAAAGATACTATTCAGAACTACAACTTGTAAATCTGTCGCATAAATTTGGTTTAAATGACGTCACATAAACACAACGTCGTCAAAGCCATAAAACATTAGAACAAACAAACAGTAAAATAATTAAAACATTACAAACATCAAAATGTCGACATAAAACAGACACGAAACTCCAGACGAGCCGCACTGAAAATGACATTTGTACGAAACAAAGTAAAATGATTAATGATCTCCAAAAGAAGCAGCAGTTCATCTTTGAGACTGATGTAATTACACACAGTGGAGATGATTAATAATATAATATAGAGCAGTGGTTCTCAAACTGTGGCACGGGTCCCTCTGGTGGTACTTTTCTTTTCTATAATACACTTTACTTTTCCATTAAATGTTTCAAAATGTGATTTAAAAGAAGCAGCAGTAAAACAAAAATCATTTCATAACATTTATATTCGTAGATAGATATGTGTTTGTTTAAAACTTAAAAATGTATTTCACTCGAGTTATTCCAAACACAAACATATATCTTAATTTAAAATAGTTTAAAGCATCTCAATAATAATAAAATAAGTAGGAGACATTAAAACACCTTAAATTAAATGTTAAAGTGCTAAATAAATGTGGATATAAACCTGTAGAGTTTTTTGAAGCACATCTACCCTTTTTTATTTTTTTATAATTTAAATCAATTCTGTTTTGATTAATTGTTGAAGCTCAGTCAAATACTTTTACACTTTTACAGTACATTTCTACCTCTTTATTGTACTTTTACCATCAGTGATAATATCTAATTTATTTTATTTATTTGCAGCAGTGGAAACACTACAATCTGTAAAAAAAAAAGTATTAAAAACAAGACGTCTGGACATTTTTTAAATCAAAAGATGCTCTGTTAATCGTCCACGAGAATACATTGTGTGAGAATAATTGTGTTAGTCTTAAACGCAGCACAGCAAAGCATCTTGGGAGCTCATTCCATTAGAGGCAGAGCTGTGTGATTATGGGACGGATGGAGGTTAATACCTGAGTCATTGAAACAGAACAAAAACAAAGTCAAGTACGTTGCGTCGTCACAGATCGAGGTGAGTTCAAACACACGACAGACTCTTGTGTAACGTTAAGGCTGACCTCTAGTGTCTCTAAACTGGGATTTTTGATTCTCTTATTTACTTGTTTACTTTAATTTGAACTGCACAGTAATAGTTATAGTCTGGGTTCTTACAGGTGCTTGAAATCCTTGAAAATGCTTGAATTGTAATCTGTCTAAGTCCTTTTATTTTGGATAAAGTGATTGAAAGTGATTGAAATTCTGATTGTGTTGCTTGTGTGACTTAATTAAAAGTAGTCATATTCTTCTTAGAAAATGTTTTATGTAAGAAGAAAAAACAAGTGCAGCAAAGAGTCAAGAACTGCAGGCGTTGATTGTTACAAAAGAAGGTTTAAATCGATTTGTTTTAGCTTTGGGAAGTCTCTAAAAACTACTCGTTCAGTAGAAATAATGCATCTTTCATAGATTTATTTTGAGACAGAGCTGTTTCTTGCATATTTTACCTGCGTCTGAGAGAAAAAGTACAAATTATGACCAAAATGTGGATCAAATCTTCAAAAAGAAAGGAAGAAAGGAATAATCCCATAATTTAACATATTTTTAATCACACAAGCTTAATTTTGGTTGAACTATAACTTCTCTGTGCTCCAAAATATTCAACAATTTAAACAATTTAAGTTGTAAATGTCATATTGGGGTCTTTTTTTATGCCACAATGGATTTAAATGAGAAAAACTACATTCGATATCTGTGTAAGGTGCTTGAATAACATGAAAACACACCTTGAAAGTGCTTGAAAAGTGCTGGAATTTGAACTTAAAAAGGTGCAAGAACCCTGAATAGTGTCATGTTTCATCACTAATCATACTTTATCAACTTCAACATGACTCAGTTCATTTGTTTTATTCTATTTTACTGAAGGAAGCACAGTAAAACAAAGCCACCATTGTTTTTTTTAAACTGTTGTGAATGTTGTCTTTAATGATTTTATTTTGTAATAAGTTGCATTGAGTTTTGAAAAAAGTGGTATTTAAATAAAGTTTGATTGACTGACAGCCACAGACATTACAATGAGACTTATTTCTGCTGAATTCCTTGTTTTGTTTTGCTGTGTTTTTCTCCTTAAACACCGTCACTATCACATGTCACCACAAGGGGTCAGTATTCCAAAACAAAAGCCCCACCAGCTCAGAACTGCTCTATAACTTAGTTTTATGTAAAGCTGGGGACAAACTAAACAACTTTCAGAGTCTTTAGAGATTTCAGCTAAAGACGGGGATCACAGGGCCACAGTTTATAGATTAGATTATAGTTCAACTGTCTCCATTTAGAACAGACCGGTGCAGACTTTACCTGACTGGGAATCATGGGTAAAATCTTCTAGTGTGTCCTCAGCTCAACATTTCATACTTGTGCAGTTTTATGCAATTAATTACACTTTGAAGTTAAAATAAATGCAGGATTCTTTTCAATTGAACAAAGTAAAGTAAAAGTAAAGTCATTAAAACACTACATTTGTTTGACTAAAAACTGAACTCTAAACAAAACATGGGACAAAGTACAGTGTTTTATTATTTCTAAAGGATCTTTTGTAAAACTTTGGCAGAACATAAAACGCAGAACAGTTCTGGATAAACATAAAAAGAAAAAACAAAGCAAACATGAAATAAAAACTTTACAAACACTTGTTTCTCCTTTGCTCTGGTCGTTTTCCTGGACCATCATCGATTATTCGCAGAGACTCGTTTAAATTCAGACCTGTTCTTTATGTTTCTCTCCATAGTTTGTGTCTTCGTTGAAATAAATCATTTCTAAATCTTCCTGTTTTTCTGTTTCCGTGTTTCTCTGTGTCTCGGACTGAGAGCGAGCTTCTGGAAACACACAACAATAAAAAACATAAGGACATGATTATTTAAACTAACGAGACTCTGTTTGTGAGTTAATTAGAAAACGTATAACGAGTTCCAGCTCCAGCCTTGATCTTTGTGCAGCGTCAGCTCGTCTCATTTCAGCAAAAAAAAACTTCATTTCAGATTCTGCTCGAAGACCGTCCAAAGGCTTTCAACAAACATTAAAAATTCAGACTGTTATTTGTTTATTTGTAAACTAAGAACACATCCTGTATTAAAACGAGCTGCATCTATGAACAAACATGACAGACTTTCAAAATAAGAGCCTGTTTGAGGTCTTTGTGGTGGATTTCTCTGTTGATTTCTTCGAAGGTTGTGTGTGTTATTTTGTTTTTAAAAGGGCCAGATGATGATTATATTCACTTTTTTAGTCTCATGTCTGGTTTATTCTCGACAGAACAGACTGAAATCTGCTCTGATCCGACTCAGAAGATGGGAACTAAATACTTAATACCTTAACTTTTGTTTATTTAATTACAAACTGAATTAATTTAAGTAAAACAATTCCAATTAGACTCTTTACAGAAGTCATTAAACATTGTCAAAGGATAAAGGGCAAGATGCATGGAATACTTTTAGCGCAATAAAACTAAAATAATGCCAATAAATATATAGAAATCATAATATTTATTCACATTATGTAAACGTAACATTTATAAACAGTGTTTGCGGGGCACCAGACTTATGGAGGTTAATGAGACAGAAGATACTTTTGAGAAACAGGTGACCTCAGACTGGTCTCTGATTGGCTCCTTAAACTCGAGCTGCAGGGCACTAAGAGCTGCGCCCCCGACCAATCAGACAATTTGATCATGTCTTTATTTCCTTTTGTGATTGGTTCTTTTCTCTCAAATCACAGCATTAACATCAACAGCATAAACTCACACAAACAGTGGAGACACAGAGAAATGTGGATGTTTGTTTCCTCAAAACGATCATTTTTCACAAGTTTACTTTAAGAGAAGATGAAAATGGAGCTGGCAATATGGAAACCAACAAACAATTTGCTTTAAAAGTTAAATGAACTACTTTGCCATTTGAAAAAAGTGTTCTTTTTTTGTCTAAATATGTTGTAAACTTGTGTGTAATAAATTAAATAAGAAACACTGCTCATTGTTAGTGTGCAGGAAGTCGAATAAAATAATGACTATAGCCTTTATGAGTATATTCTATTAATAAATCTGATTCTGAAAGAGTGTGCCTCACCTTCCAAAAACTATAAAAGCGTCCCCCTTTAAACTTTTATTACCAGCTGCTACTGGCACTTTCTCTTGTAAAAAAACATTTGAATAAAGTGATAATGTCGCCTTTAAACAGATTAGAATAATGTGTTGTTGAGTAAATATAATTTAAAGTGCAGGTATGTTTCTGAATGTGTCGTACGTCAGTCTTAGTTGAACAGTTCTGCTCTCTGTTTTTGCTCAATAACGTTACTTTTTAAATGCTGATCAGTGACAGCTGCAGCTCCTTCATTAGTCAAATCTCGCTCGGATCCTTCCTCCTTGCTTCTCTTTATTCTCCTGCTTCTCATTGTCTTCTGAGCAGCGTCTCGTCTCTGTTTCTGATTTCACAGCACTTTGATTTTCTCCATCGCGCAAACCGAAGCCGCCAGCTGCTCCTAAATGAAGCAAAACACAGCAATTATGTGCCCGCTAAATTGACATGAGGGATTCATTTTCAGCTGCGCCGCGGCGCCGTTTCTCACTGTTCATTTTCCACCGAAGAGACACTGATGAGGAACAGGGAAACAA